>CAXKTG010000149.1:0-40921 GCA_964056735.1 Allodiplogaster pararmata
CGTTAGCTAAGCCGTACGGCCTCGTTATCGTAAACTTTTACTAAGCCTAAGCGTTTTTAATGTAAAAAATATGTTTTAGTGTAAAAATAAAACGCGCGGCCTCACTCAAGTCGCGTTACAAAGTGTCGCGGTACAAAGTGTCGCGGTATAAAGTGACGGGTACAAAGTGTCGGGTACAAAGTGTCGTATACAAAGTGACGCGGTACAAAGTGTCGTGATACGGAATGTGATCTTGAAAAGACACAGCAAATAAGTTTATTGTCTTCTGGATCCTCCTCCAATGCGTTTAACTCAGCACAAACTTTACAATAAAATTGTAGTTTGAAAAAATTTCTAAAAAAATTCATTTAGGGTTTCCAAAATTTTTCTTATGCCGCGTTGGGGGGTTCTGGTTGATCTTCTTCTGGGCGTTTCTGATGTTTGTGATAGTGATCACCGTTAACTTTCATTCTCTCCCTCGGCGATCCAATAGTTCTCCTGTCTCGTTTTTCTATGTTTTGTTATTCAAAGCAAAGTGTCCTGAGAGAGGTAAGTGTCTTTGAAAATCGTCACTAAAGTTGATAGACTTTTATTAAAAGAATGAAAGATGAGACGCGTGACCTTCTCTACCAGGCCCGACCCACTAGCGTTCACCTTTTGTAATTTATGAGAGAATCAGGGAACAAGCAGACAAAATGATTAAAGTACACACATAGTCACTTGCGTACTTGTTTCTCACAGCTCGACGCACTTCATTATTCCAAGCAGTAGTCACTACTGAGTAGTGTTCTTATTCTGAGTTTACATCCAACTGTCAGCCGATTTTTCTTGTAGTTTTCAGTTAAAAATCAAGTTTTTGCACCAATTCAATTTTCGTCACTAGTGTTCAAAAAAACCAATCTTCTGCTTCCTCACGAAATCATCGTACCAAAATCAAAGTTGCACCGCTTGTGAACTTTCTTCTTTTTCTCTTTTTTCCATTCCGCATCCGCGTTAACCATCCATGTACTATATAATGGGAATTTTGGCACTTTAGGGATCCCCCTACCAGAGATTCAATGGGTCAGATGAGAGTGGCATTTTTTCAGATGATACGGTCTCGTTAGCGTAAACATTTTCCTAAGTCTAAGCGTTTTTTATTGAAAAATTTTTTTTGATGTAATTTTTTTGTTAATGCTAATAAGTCAAACGTATGACCCATGGAACCTCTGGTAGTGGGAGTGTCTCTAAAGTGAAACAGTCCCATGCAGCAAAAAAGAATGAAATATGTTACCATTTATAATTTGTAGCATTAACTAGAATAGTTCCAGACCTGAAAGAATTATATCAGTTAAGACAACAGAATTCGGCAAAAACCGCGTCACTTAACATCCTGTTCTATTCAATTCGATTCAAACGCTTTATTCTCGATGTCATTGAACGCCATTGATTCGAAAGACTCCAGTTTCTTGATGTTGAGAACGTATAATGTAGAATGGAGTTTCGATTATGTTTTACACGATTTTAACATTGTTTTGATTTGTTTCTTCAAATTAGTGATTAACTTGTTTTAAGTGTGACTTTCCTTAGCTGAACGGCTTCTTAAGCGTTACGGCAGCTCAAGCCTGAGCAGTTTTTTTGAAGAATGCAATACCACTATTTACTGTTTGCCACTCTATTGTTCCTAGTTGGAACACGGGCCTGGGATTCATATCAGGGTGTTTCTTAGCACCCGCACAACTTTTTTCGAGCGCATATGTTTTCAAAATTTCAGAATTCAACATTTATTTTTCCCAATGATTTGGAATTTCTCTACGAGAAATCCGAGAAAAAATTTTTTCCAAGCCCATAGATTTGAATTTTTTGGGTTTTTTGGAGAGCGCATAGATTTTTTTACCTGCAGTGCGGGTCAGATAAACAACCTGATTCATTTTTAGATTGATGTCCTGAATGTTGAGTTTTCGTTGTTTCAATGTTAGACCTTCACCTATCATCCATCTAATGCTGAGTCAGAAGATCGGTTTTGGCCGCGTCGTTTATACTCTTTGAAATATTGCAGCTCGCAGGATGGTTTTACTGCGTCTGAGTAGACTGGCGGGCTCAGTCCCCGTCCGCACATTCTCACTCTCACCCACGACCTACTCCAATGTAGCCATGAGCAAGTTCGAGAAGGACAATTACCTCCCTTACCCTCTGCTAGAAGCGAACATCAAGATCGTCAAGGATAGGTAAGCTAATACTAACGGAAAGATTAGCATAATGACTATTCAAAAATTAGCGTGCATCTAGGCAGAAGCTCTTCACAGAAATCGTATTTTCGAGCGGAAATCTCATTTGAATTCCGGTACCAAATTAATATTTTCTATTTACTCGAGCGTATAAAAAATGAGAAAAAAGTTTGCGGGTAAAAAAATTGGAGAAGGAATTCGACCATTTTCTTTAATTTAACATTGAAACTTGGAGATTTAATATGAGTGAGTATTGATTGAAAGGAAAATTAATCTATTATACTCCCTTTCCCTTTTATCAAAAAGGAAAACACTGGTTGCTTCATTTCAGTGAATCGCTAGAAAATCATAGCAAAAATATTTGTAGTTTTCACAAAAGATTCATTTTTCCTCTATCTGTCGTTTTATTTTAAGGTCAGTCTTTCTAAGAATAGAACAGAGAGCTCCTGCTTTTTACTCTCTCTAGGCATTGATTTGCTATCTCGTCTCTTTCTCATTTGTGTTCTTTTTTTCTTGTAATCATTTCTCGTTTGTTCCTTTCAACTCCACCTTTACTGCTGTTTCTCTCTCTCTCTCTCTCTCTCTCTCTCTCTCTCTCTCTCTCTCTCTCTCTCTCTCTCTATCAGTCTCTCCTCTCTATCTAAAGTTCTGTTTTTCAGCAGTGATCTAGGTTTTGTTTGCACCTACTCAGAGTAGAATTTACTAGACACGGCGAAGAAAACGTTCCAAGGTTTAAACATCTCGCAAGCGAAACATAATACATAGTTCTTATCAGCGTTTTCGTGTATCTTCGAGATATTGTGCAATTCATTCGATTTTTCTGCTATTACTAAAGCACACCACGCACGCCAAACACGCCAGTTCATTACTAATGCACGCCACTGCGCGGGAAAATTCTTAACTTTGCCCCATGCGCTTTATTTAGTTTTTCATGTTTTTTTCTGCTTATGCAAAAAAAGGCTTAGACAAAAGTTCACGCTAACGAGGCCGTAGGGCTTAGGCTAACGAGACCGTATCAAAAAAGTTAACATGAACTCTTTCTCTCTTTCCCGCGCAGTGGCTGGCGTGCATCAGTAAAGAACAGGCGTGTTTGGCGTGCTTTAGTAATGGCTGATTTTTCAAACAAAATCTCGTCCTAAACAATATAATTATCAATTTTTGAAACCCCAAGTTTTCGGGAAAAGGCACGAAATCATTCCAATTTTTGGCGGAGCATTTTTTTTCAAACTTACGTTATCGCTTTTCTATAGGCGTCAAGTTGTAAAAGATGTCAGAAATAATTGAAAGGTGAGAAAAAAATCACAAAACAAGCTCGTAAATCCACTTTTATCTTTAGATTAAAGCGGCCCTTGACACTCTCTGAGAAAATCCTATATGGCCATCTCGACCAGCCAAAGACACAACAAATTGAGCGAGGCATCTCGTATCTACGACTACGACCCGATCGTGTCGCTATGCAGGTATATTGAGCAGCTGCAAACTCAATCATCCATGACTAAAGTTATGGTCCTTTTTGAAATTTTCAACCATAAACGCACGAATGTAGCTTTTAGATCGGAGTATTTGGTCATTTAAGCGAAGAGCTGGTAAAACTGGTATGAAAGATGGTAATTCTAACCAATAGTGCTATAATTAGTTGGTTGAACAGCACGTGGATACAAGCTAAATAATGTTTTATCCCTCGCATTTACATGACAAGTAGATGGACGTCAGCCTCAAGTAGTAAAGTAAAAATTGCAGGACGCGACGGCGCAAATGGCGATGCTGCAGTTCATTTCATCGGGCCTGCCGCAGACAGCAGTACCCTCCACCATCCACTGCGACCACTTGATAGAAGCTCAAAAGGGAGGAGCAGAGGATTTGGCCCGAGCCAAGGACACCAACAAAGAGGTTTTTCCTCGAATATTGTCGAGGTGTAGGGAATAGAATCAAGCAGCACTATTTATTTATTCTAAAATCCTAAAATGAATAAAGGACTCACCAGATAGAAAGAAAGTACGTATACAAAACCAGAAAGGTATTTCTTACACATTGAAAATCGGTGATCGGTAAGGAGGCGATTAAACCTTTTTTGTGAGACAAACTGAAGATGATGAATTGTTCAGAGAAATTCTTGTCAAAAACGGTATCAAAAGCTAGGCTCATCAAGATTCTTCTATAAACTAGCCCCAATTTTTTTGGAAAATACCAGTTATTCGGTGGAAAAACCTTCAATTAGGTCTGGATGGTTTTATGATTGCGCAGCTAAAAGGGGAATTTAATACTCTTAGGTTTATGACTTCCTTGCGTCTGCTGGCAGCAAATACGGTGTGGGATTCTGGAAGCCCGGCAGTGGCATCATCCATCAGGTGCTCCGCCTTGCCCAATTGGGAATTCTCATTTAAATAATGCACCTATCTAAAATTTTCGCATTTTGACTACGTAGTAAAAAAAAACGTCATTGAAACTTCAAGACTAAATTAATAGAAAGGTGTTGATCAAATACAATTTTTTGGTTTGCTTTTTTCTTGGATAATCTAAACTCATAAAAAGAGACTCGGGAAATCATTTCGAGAAGTAGGATTACAAATATAGCATATTGTTGCAGATAATTCTGGAGAACTACGCTTTCCCAGGACTGTTGCTCATCGGAACGGACTCGCACACTCCCAACGGCGGTGAGTACGATACCTATAGACTAATTGAGAATAGGATAACTAACTGAGAATAACTGATTCCTTCCACTCGTCGTGGCTGAGAGCGGTCGACTTACTTCTCACTTTTCATTTCTATCGCTAAGAATGAAGGATTCCACTCTCTAGCAGGAATTGGACACGTTGAGGCTGTAATGTCCAAACCATGATGGAGACTCCAGTCAACATTCTCATTCTTCTGGCTGAGAGCGGTCGACTTACTTCTCACTTTTCATTTCTATCGCTAAGAATGAAGGATTCCACTCTCTAGCAGGAATTGGACACCTTGAGGCTGTAATGTCCAAACCATGATGGAGACTCCAGTCAACATTCTCATTCTTCTGGCTGAGAGCGGTCGACTTACTTCTCACTTTTCATTTCTATCGCTAAGAATGAAGGATTCCACTCTCTAGCAGGAATTGGACACATTGAGGCTGTAATGTCCAAACCATGATGGAGACTCCAGTCAACATTCTCATTCTTCTGGCTGAGAGCGGTCGACTTCTCACTTTTCATTTCTATCGCTAAGAATGAAGGATTCCACTCTCTAGCAGGAATTGGACACATTGAGGCTGTAATGTCCAAACCATGATGGAGACTCCAGTCAACATTCTCATTCTTCTGGCTGAGAGCGGTCGACTTACTTCTCACTTTTCATTTCTATCGCTAAGAATGAAGGATTCCACTCTCTAGCAGGAATTGGACACCTTGAGGCTGTAATGTCCAAACCATGATGGAGACTCCAGTCAACATTCTCATTCTTCTGGCTGAGAGCGGTCGACTTACTTCTCACTTTTCATTTCTATCGCTAAGAATGAAGGATTCCACTCTCTAGCAGGAATTGGACACCTTGAGGCTGTAATGTCCAAACCATGATGGAGACTCCAGTCAACATTCTCATTCTTCTGGCTGAGAGCGGTCGACTTACTTCTCACTTTTCATTTCTATCGCTAAGAATGAAGGATTCCACTCTCTAGCAGGAATTGGACACCTTGAGGCTGTAATGTCCAAACCATGATGGAGACTCCAGTCAACATTCTCATTCTTCTGGCTGAGAGCGGTCGACTTACTTCTCACTTTTCATTTCTATCGCTAAGAATGAAGGATTCCACTCTCTAGCAGGAATTGGACACCTTGAGGCTGTAATGTCCAAACCATGATGGAGACTCCAGTCAACATTCTCATTCTTCTGGCTGAGAGCGGTCGACTTACTTCTCACTTTTCATTTCTATCGCTAAGAATGAAGGATTCCACTCTCTAGCAGGAATTGGACACATTGAGGCTGTAATGTCCAAACCATGATGGAGACTCCAGTCAACATTCTCATTCTTCTGGCTGAGAGCGGTCGACTTACTTCTCACTTTTCATTTCTATCGCTAAGAATGAAGGATTCCACTCTCTAGCAGGAATTGGACACATTGAGGCTGTAATGTCCAAACCATGATGGAGACTCCAGTCAACATTCTCATTCTTCTGGCTGAGAGCGGTCGACTTACTTCTCACTTTTCATTTCTATCGCTAAGAATGAAGGATTCCACTCTCTAGCAGGAATTGGACACATTGAGGCTGTAATGTCCAAACCATGATGGAGACTCCAGTCAACATTCTCATTCTTCTGGCTGAGAGCGGTCGACTTACTTCTCACTTTTCATTTCTATCGCTAAGAATGAAGGATTCCACTCTCTAGCAGGAATTGGACACCTTGAGGCTGTAATGTCCAAACCATGATGGAGACTCCAGTCAACATTCTCATTCTTCTGGCTGAGAGCGGTCGACTTACTTCTCACTTTTCATTTCTATCGCTAAGAATGAAGGATTCCACTCTCTAGCAGGAATTGGACACATTGAGGCTGTAATGTCCAAACCATGATGGAGACTCCAGTCAACATTCTCATTCTTCTGGCTGAGAGCGGTCGACTTACTTCTCACTTTTCATTTCTATCGCTAAGAATGAAGGATTCCACTCTCTAGCAGGAATTGGACACATTGAGGCTGTAATGTCCAAACCATGATGGAGACTCCAGTCAACATTCTCATTCTTCTGGCTGAGAGCGGTCGACTTACTTCTCACTTTTCATTTCTATCGCTAAGAATGAAGGATTCCACTCTCTAGCAGGAATTGGACACCTTGAGGCTGTAATGTCCAAACCATGATGGAGACTCCAGTCAACATTCTCATTCTTCTGGCTGAGAGCGGTCGACTTACTTCTCACTTTTCATTTCTATCGCTAAGAATGAAGGATTCCACTCTCTAGCAGGAATTGGACACATTGAGGCTGTAATGTCCAAACCATGATGGAGACTCCAGTCAACATTCTCATTCTTCTGGCTGAGAGCGGTCGACTTACTTCTCACTTTTCATTTCTATCGCTAAGAATGAAGGATTCCACTCTCTAGCAGGAATTGGACACCTTGAGGCTGTAATGTCCAAACCATGATGGAGACTCCAGTCAACATTCTCATTCTTCTGGCTGAGAGCGGTCGACTTACTTCTCACTTTTCATTTCTATCGCTAAGAATGAAGGATTCCACTCTCTAGCAGGAATTGGACACATTGAGGCTGTAATGTCCAAACCATGATGGAGACTCCAGTCAACATTCTCATTCTTCTGGCTGAGAGCGGTCGACTTACTTCTCACTTTTCATTTCTATCGCTAAGAATGAAGGATTCCACTCTCTAGCAGGAATTGGACACCTTGAGGCTGTAATGTCCAAACCATGATGGAGACTCCAGTCAACATTCTCATTCTTCTGGCTGAGAGCGGTCGACTTACTTCTCACTTTTCATTTCTATCGCTAAGAATGAAGGATTCCACTCTCTAGCAGGAATTGGACACATTGAGGCTGTAATGTCCAAACCATGATGGAGACTCCAGTCAACATTCTCATTCTTCTGGCTGAGAGCGGTCGACTTACTTCTCACTTTTCATTTCTATCGCTAAGAATGAAGGATTCCACTCTCTAGCAGGAATTGGACACATTGAGGCTGTAATGTCCAAACCATGATGGAGACTCCAGTCAACATTCTCATTCTTCTGGCTGAGAGCGGTCGACTTACTTCTCACTTTTCATTTCTATCGCTAAGAATGAAGGATTCCACTCTCTAGCAGGAATTGGACACATTGAGGCTGTAATGTCCAAACCATGATGGAGACTCCAGTCAACATTCTCATTCTTCTGGCTGAGAGCGGTCGACTTACTTCTCACTTTTCATTTCTATCGCTAAGAATGAAGGATTCCACTCTCTAGCAGGAATTGGACACCTTGAGGCTGTAATGTCCAAACCATGATGGAGACTCCAGTCAACATTCTCATTCTTCTGGCTGAGAGCGGTCGACTTACTTCTCACTTTTCATTTCTATCGCTAAGAATGAAGGATTCCACTCTCTAGCAGGAATTGGACACATTGAGGCTGTAATGTCCAAACCATGATGGAGACTCCAGTCAACATTCTCATTCTTCTGGCTGAGAGCGGTCGACTTACTTCTCACTTTTCATTTCTATCGCTAAGAATGAAGGATTCCACTCTCTAGCAGGAATTGGACACATTGAGGCTGTAATGTCCAAACCATGATGGAGACTCCAGTCAACATTCTCATTCTTCTGGCTGAGAGCGGTCGACTTACTTCTCACTTTTCATTTCTATCGCTAAGAATGAAGGATTCCACTCTCTAGCAGGAATTGGACACATTGAGGCTGTAATGTCCAAACCATGATGGAGACTCCAGTCAACATTCTCATTCTTCTGGCTGAGAGCGGTCGACTTACTTCTCACTTTTCATTTCTATCGCTAAGAATGAAGGATTCCACTCTCTAGCAGGAATTGGACACCTTGAGGCTGTAATGTCCAAACCATGATGGAGACTCCAGTCAACATTCTCATTCTTCTGGCTGAGAGCGGTCGACTTACTTCTCACTTTTCATTTCTATCGCTAAGAATGAAGGATTCCACTCTCTAGCAGGAATTGGACACATTGAGGCTGTAATGTCCAAACCATGATGGAGACTCCAGTCAACATTCTCATTCTTCTGGCTGAGAGCGGTCGACTTACTTCTCACTTTTCATTTCTATCGCTAAGAATGAAGGATTCCACTCTCTAGCAGGAATTGGACACCTTGAGGCTGTAATGTCCAAACCATGATGGAGACTCCAGTCAACATTCTCATTCTTCTGGCTGAGAGCGGTCGACTTACTTCTCACTTTTCATTTCTATCGCTAAGAATGAAGGATTCCACTCTCTAGCAGGAATTGGACACATTGAGGCTGTAATGTCCAAACCATGATGGAGACTCCAGTCAACATTCTCATTCTTCTGGCTGAGAGCGGTCGACTTACTTCTCACTTTTCATTTCTATCGCTAAGAATGAAGGATTCCACTCTCTAGCAGGAATTGGACACCTTGAGGCTGTAATGTCCAAACCATGATGGAGACTCCAGTCAACATTCTCATTCTTCTGGCTGAGAGCGGTCGACTTACTTCTCACTTTTCATTTCTATCGCTAAGAATGAAGGATTCCACTCTCTAGCAGGAATTGGACACATTGAGGCTGTAATGTCCAAACCATGATGGAGACTCCAGTCAACATTCTCATTCTTCTGGCTGAGAGCGGTCGACTTACTTCTCACTTTTCATTTCTATCGCTAAGAATGAAGGATTCCACTCTCTAGCAGGAATTGGACACCTTGAGGCTGTAATGTCCAAACCATGATGGAGACTCCAGTCAACATTCTCATTCTTCTGGCTGAGAGCGGTCGACTTACTTCTCACTTTTCATTTCTATCGCTAAGAATGAAGGATTCCACTCTCTAGCAGGAATTGGACACATTGAGGCTGTAATGTCCAAACCATGATGGAGACTCCAGTCAACATTCTCATTCTTCTGGCTGAGAGCGGTCGACTTACTTCTCACTTTTCATTTCTATCGCTAAGAATGAAGGATTCCACTCTCTAGCAGGAATTGGACACCTTGAGGCTGTAATGTCCAAACCATGATGGAGACTCCAGTCAACATTCTCATTCTTCTGGCTGAGAGCGGTCGACTTACTTCTCACTTTTCATTTCTATCGCTAAGAATGAAGGATTCCACTCTCTAGCAGGAATTGGACACATTGAGGCTGTAATGTCCAAACCATGATGGAGACTCCAGTCAACATTCTCATTCTTCTGGCTGAGAGCGGTCGACTTACTTCTCACTTTTCATTTCTATCGCTAAGAATGAAGGATTCCACTCTCTAGCAGGAATTGGACACATTGAGGCTGTAATGTCCATACCATGATGGAGACTCCAGTCAACATTCTCATTCTTCTGGCTGAGAGCGGTCGACTTACTTCTCACTTTTCATTTCTATCGCTAAGAATGAAGGATTCCACTCTCTAGCAGGAATTGGACACCTTGAGGCTGTAATGTCCAAACCATGATGGAGACTCCAGTCAACATTCTCATTCTTCTGGCTGAGAGCGGTCGACTTACTTCTCACTTTTCATTTCTATCGCTAAGAATGAAGGATTCCACTCTCTAGCAGGAATTGGACACATTGAGGCTGTAATGTCCAAACCATGATGGAGACTCCAGTCAACATTCTCATTCTTCTGGCTGAGAGCGGTCGACTTACTTCTCACTTTTCATTTCTATCGCTAAGAATGAAGGATTCCACTCTCTAGCAGGAATTGGACACCTTGAGGCTGTAATGTCCAAACCATGATGGAGACTCCAGTCAACATTCTCATTCTTCTGGCTGAGAGCGGTCGACTTACTTCTCACTTTTCATTTCTATCGCTAAGAATGAAGGATTCCACTCTCTAGCAGGAATTGGACACATTGAGGCTGTAATGTCCAAACCATGATGGAGACTCCAGTCAACATTCTCATTCTTCTGGCTGAGAGCGGTCGACTTACTTCTCACTTTTCATTTCTATCGCTAAGAATGAAGGATTCCACTCTCTAGCAGGAATTGGACACCTTGAGGCTGTAATGTCCAAACCATGATGGAGACTCCAGTCAACATTCTCATTCTTCTGGCTGAGAGCGGTCGACTTACTTCTCACTTTTCATTTCTATCGCTAAGAATGAAGGATTCCACTCTCTAGCAGGAATTGGACACATTGAGGCTGTAATGTCCAAACCATGATGGAGACTCCAGTCAACATTCTCATTCTTCTGGCTGAGAGCGGTCGACTTACTTCTCACTTTTCATTTCTATCGCTAAGAATGAAGGATTCCACTCTCTAGCAGGAATTGGACACCTTGAGGCTGTAATGTCCAAACCATGATGGAGACTCCAGTCAACATTCTCATTCTTCTGGCTGAGAGCGGTCGACTTACTTCTCACTTTTCATTTCTATCGCTAAGAATGAAGGATTCCACTCTCTAGCAGGAATTGGACACATTGAGGCTGTAATGTCCAAACCATGATGGAGACTCCAGTCAACATTCTCATTCTTCTGGCTGAGAGCGGTCGACTTACTTCTCACTTTTCATTTCTATCGCTAAGAATGAAGGATTCCACTCTCTAGCAGGAATTGGACACCTTGAGGCTGTAATGTCCAAACCATGATGGAGACTCCAGTCAACATTCTCATTCTTCTGGCTGAGAGCGGTCGACTTACTTCTCACTTTTCATTTCTATCGCTAAGAATGAAGGATTCCACTCTCTAGCAGGAATTGGACACATTGAGGCTGTAATGTCCAAACCATGATGGAGACTCCAGTCAACATTCTCATTCTTCTGGCTGAGAGCGGTCGACTTACTTCTCACTTTTCATTTCTATCGCTAAGAATGAAGGATTCCACTCTCTAGCAGGAATTGGACACATTGAGGCTGTAATGTCCATACCATGATGGAGACTCCAGTCAACATTCTCATTCTTCTGGCTGAGAGCGGTCGACTTACTTCTCACTTTTCATTTCTATCGCTAAGAATGAAGGATTCCACTCTCTAGCAGGAATTGGACACCTTGAGGCTGTAATGTCCAAACCATGATGGAGACTCCAGTCAACATTCTCATTCTTCTGGCTGAGAGCGGTCGACTTACTTCTCACTTTTCATTTCTATCGCTAAGAATGAAGGATTCCACTCTCTAGCAGGAATTGGACACATTGAGGCTGTAATGTCCAAACCATGATGGAGACTCCAGTCAACATTCTCATTCTTCTGGCTGAGAGCGGTCGACTTACTTCTCACTTTTCATTTCTATCGCTAAGAATGAAGGATTCCACTCTCTAGCAGGAATTGGACACCTTGAGGCTGTAATGTCCAAACCATGATGGAGACTCCAGTCAACATTCTCATTCTTCTGGCTGAGAGCGGTCGACTTACTTCTCACTTTTCATTTCTATCGCTAAGAATGAAGGATTCCACTCTCTAGCAGGAATTGGACACATTGAGGCTGTAATGTCCAAACCATGATGGAGACTCCAGTCAACATTCTCATTCTTCTGGCTGAGAGCGGTCGACTTACTTCTCACTTTTCATTTCTATCGCTAAGAATGAAGGATTCCACTCTCTAGCAGGAATTGGACACATTGAGGCTGTAATGTCCAAACCATGATGGAGACTCCAGTCAACATTCTCATTCTTCTGGCTGAGAGCGGTCGACTTACTTCTCACTTTTCATTTCTATCGCTAAGAATGAAGGATTCCACTCTCTAGCAGGAATTGGACACCTTGAGGCTGTAATGTCCAAACCATGATGGAGACTCCAGTCAACATTCTCATTCTTCTGGCTGAGAGCGGTCGACTTACTTCTCACTTTTCATTTCTATCGCTAAGAATGAAGGATTCCACTCTCTAGCAGGAATTGGACACATTGAGGCTGTAATGTCCAAACCATGATGGAGACTCCAGTCAACATTCTCATTCTTCTGGCTGAGAGCGGTCGACTTACTTCTCACTTTTCATTTCTATCGCTAAGAATGAAGGATTCCACTCTCTAGCAGGAATTGGACACCTTGAGGCTGTAATGTCCAAACCATGATGGAGACTCCAGTCAACATTCTCATTCTTCTGGCTGAGAGCGGTCGACTTACTTCTCACTTTTCATTTCTATCGCTAAGAATGAAGGATTCCACTCTCTAGCAGGAATTGGACACGTTGAGGCTGTAATGTCCAAACCATGATGGAGACTCCAGTCAACATTCTCATTCTTCTGGCTGAGAGCGGTCGACTTACTTCTCACTTTTCATTTCTATCGCTAAGAATGAAGGATTCCACTCTCTAGCAGGAATTGGACACCTTGAGGCTGTAATGTCCAAACCATGATGGAGACTCCAGTCAACATTCTCATTCTTCTGGCTGAGAGCGGTCGACTTACTTCTCACTTTTCATTTCTATCGCTAAGAATGAAGGATTCCACTCTCTAGCAGGAATTGGACACCTTGAGGCTGTAATGTCCAAACCATGATGGAGACTCCAGTCAACATTCTCATTCTTCTGGCTGAGAGCGGTCGACTTACTTCTCACTTTTCATTTCTATCGCTAAGAATGAAGGATTCCACTCTCTAGCAGGAATTGGACACCTTGAGGCTGTAATGTCCAAACCATGATGGAGACTCCAGTCAACATTCTCATTCTTCTGGCTGAGAGCGGTCGACTTACTTCTCACTTTTCATTTCTATCGCTAAGAATGAAGGATTCCACTCTCTAGCAGGAATTGGACACCTTGAGGCTGTAATGTCCAAACCATGATGGAGACTCCAGTCAACATTCTCATTCTTCTGTACAGTCCAGAGAACCAGATAGAGCTGTTCAATATAATGGCGCTTCATGTCTCATGACATCGAGAATAAAGTATTTGAATTTGAATTGAATAGAGAATAACTGAGGGAACCCAAATGTTTATCATTCAATCTGCTATTTTTTTTCTAAAACTATAAAATAAAGGATTTAATGCAAGTGTAACTGATGTTTTTCAACTGCATAAAGAAGTAAGACCTTTCTATTAACAATTCGGTACAGGGATTTTATAATGCGTCCGAAAAAGGACACAGAGCCTTCCTGAAAGGGTCCGAAAAAGGACACAGAGCCTTCCTGAAAGGGTCCGAAAAAGGACACAGAGCCTTCCTGAAAGGGTCCGAAAAAGGACACAGAGCCTTCCTGAAAGGGTCCGAAAAAGGACACAGAGCCTTCCTGAAAGGGTCCGAAAAAGGACACAGAGCCTTCCTGAAAGGGTCCGAAAAAGGACACACACAGAGCCTTCCTGAAAAAGTCCGAAAAAGGACACAGAGCCTTCCTGAAAGGGTCCGAAAAAGGACACAGAGCCTTCCTGAAAGGGAACAGAGACCCGAGAATGGCTATTCGGGTCTTTTTTGTTGAAGAAAATGGAGTTTCACGTGAGATTCTGCCATTGAATTGGAAAGAGTGACCCACATAGTTCGGAACAGATGCTTATCAAGAGATGGTGGGACTGTTCAATTAAACTCTGAGAAAAAGACAAGAGTTCTAGGAGGCCTCGGTGGTCTCTGCATTGGAGTCGGTGGAGCAGACGCTGTAGATGTGATGGCAGACATCCCCTGGGAACTCAAGTGTCCCAAGGTTCACAATTTTTTCTTCTAAAAAGTTAGTTGCGCCACAAGGTAATGTGTGGGTTGGCAGTCCTAGGAAAAGTTTTACCATTTATTATGTCACTCCTAGAAGTTTATCTGACCGCTCCGCGGACAAATTCTATGCGCCTATCTATGTGCTATCCAAAAATCTAAGGATATTTGTCTTCGGATTGTATGGTGTTCTCTCTTATTCATCGCATGCACTGGGTCTCTCTATAGAGCATACCTTTTTCTCATTATCAGTGTTTTTATCTGCATGGCAGGAGGGGTTGGGGAAGGCGTGGTCTGGTTCACCTGTGGATTATATAGGCTGACACAATATCCAACCAGCCGATATAAACATTCTAAATTATTGTTATCATTATTTTGAGGTGATTGGAGTGAACCTGAAGGGTAATCTTTCTGGTTGGACATCAGCCAAAGACGTCATTCTCAAGGTTGGCTCAGGAACTGCCATTCTAATGAAGCGTTAGAATTTTCACTTTGCAAAGTGACCCCGTTTATCGCTCTAGGCCGCATCCCGTTAAGCGTTTAACGGGATTACTTTGCAAAGTGAAAAGTTGAATTCTAACGCTCCATAAGGCTATCGAGCAGATTGTAAAAAAGAGCCCAAAGTCATAATTCATGGAACCATGTAGCCGACCACTAAAACAGCCAGAATACTCGGTGTCGTCCTAGACTAATTAGGTACCTTTCGACAACATACAGACGACCTGAAACAGAGGACATCAAAAAGACTGAACATAATACGTGCCCTCGGAGGAAGAACTTGGTGCCAACAAAAAATACCCTTCTTGCAACCTGCAAAACAATGACCAGATCCGTACTCAAATATGCTGCACCAATTTAATCACCACAATTGGCCGAGACGAACTGGAAAAAAACTGCAGATAAACCAAAATAAGGCAATTCTGATAGCAACTAGAAACCTATGCATGGTCGGCACAGACTCTAGAAAGCGAAATATTACCCGTAGAGAAGCACAATACGATGCTTACCAAGCAATTCGTCGCAAGAGCAAGACTCCTCCCAAACCACCCCTCTCATTGTCGATGCATGAAATCCAAACCACGTAGAACGATACGTAAACACGCCAAGGGAAAGCAAACTTCTACCTTTCAAGGAACACAACCTTATGCTGAGCACATAATTCACCGACAGGGCCAAACTCCAGCCCAACCATCCTTCTCACCGCATTTGTACTGAAGTTAAACCTCCCAGGACAATTAGGAAGCACGCTAATGATATAGGCATATCATTGAGTGACTCCGACTTTAAAGAGGTCCTCAGAAAAATACACACGGACACTGTCAGAAACTTTCTCAGAAATAGCTGACCCTTTCTAAGCACTGAACCCCCTAGAATACATAAGTCCACGTTCCAACTATCTAGAGAGAATCAGATAACTCTGTCCCAATTACCTAGTGGCCACTCCAGTTTTCTTTATAAAAATTCCCCAGGATCTGATTGATGACGTTTACCCTGTCGATTCTAATCTGACTTGATATCTACTTACGTTGAAAACGTAGTAAGGCCGCACTCCTACATTTTGAGTTTTAGAGAATGGAGAAGTAGGGAAATGACTTAGAAATCACTTCAACTTTTGAAATACTCATCAAGTAATAAATTCTAGGTTGCGGACATTCTGACGGTGAAAGGCGGAACAGGAGCGATCGTTGAGTATTACGGGCCGGGAGTTGACTCCCTATCGGCCACTGGAATGGGTGAGGGGCTATCAAGCGAACACCAATCAATTCATGATGTTTTCATAGAACTCATTCATTCTTGAATAGGTGGAAAGCTGTAGAACAAAAACAAAAGAATTTTATTTTAAAAAGCGAAGTTATACATACATGACAATTGTAATAGTTGAAGACAGTTCAATCTCTGATTGTAATAGTTGAAGACAGTGCTTTTCTATCAAGCAGAGTCTGCTAAATGTTTCGCATGAAAATTGAGTTTTAAACATTAGGTGTTGATAGTGTTGAATATGCAGGTACAATCTGCAATATGGGAGCAGAAATCGGAGCAACAACTTCGGTCTTCCCTTTCAATGATAGCATGCATCAATATCTTGCTGTTCGCTTTTCCTTTTTTTCAAATAAATTTAATGTTCTGAGATATATTATAGAATTTTGTTAATACCTGTCATCTTATAAACCTAAATGTTTATCTCTCTCGAATTTTGTACTCATAGAAATTTAGGCGAGTTTGAAGCTTCATTCAGGCAAATGGATTATCCTTGAAATATAAATATGAATTGTTTTTTAAGTGAAAATTTTGTATTCGTTTATGAAAATCTATCCGTTCAAAATTTGGAATGAGTAAATAACAGGGGTTTTCCAGTGTGCAAGAAAAACGTACAGAGGCCCCCACTGAACGCGAAAAATTTTAGTTTTATTTTAGTAGTTAGTACTGTGAGTTCGGCTTTCTTAAGCAGTGTAAATTATTTTTTTTGTTGGTAAATTCCATTAAAAAATTTCATAAGGGTCCCTCCCTTCTCATGATGAGAAATAAACACAGACCCGCGAAAAAAAATTTTTTCGGTTTGATAAAAGGGTCCCCCTTTATTTTTTGAAAAAAACAGAGACCCGCCGTCATAGGGTCTTACATGAGCATTTAACACATGGTAAAGAATATGGAGCAAACATGAAGTCCTGTTGTTTGAAGGCGACCGGCCGGTCGGAGATTGCATCCGAAGCCAGCAAGTTCAAACACGTCCTGACTGCTGATGCCGGAGCTCATTATGACCAAGTTAGAGAAGCACACGCTACCAGGGTATTTTTTACCACCTGTCGAAAAATTATGTAGATCAAAAATAAAAGTCATAAGAGAGCGGCAGATTTCGAAGAGAGACTGAGAGTGTGAGATGAAGTATTCCAGAAAAAAATGGAACTAGCTCTTTTAGAAGCGCTTAGGTTTAACCTGCAGTGCGGTTTAAAAAATATCCTGAGAACCATACAAATCTTTGAACATTATTACAGAAGAGGAGAAGCCAAGATGATAATAATAAAGCTCAGCGGAGAAAGGAGGATGAGTTTCAAAAAATTTGAACAATTTTACGGAAATGATAGTTGATTTCAAGTTTGGTTCAGATAATCGAAATCGATTTGGACACTTTGGTACCTCATGTGAACGGGCCTTTCACGCCTGATCTCGCATCACGAATCGATAAATTGGGAGAAAACGCGAAGAAGAATGGATGGCCGTTGGATGTCAAGGTTCTAAAAGCAGTATTCTGCAAAAGAATTTGTGAAAAATTCAAGTAGCTAAACTCAGGAATACGTATTACCGTAATAATGAAATGGATTGTGTAAACAATAAGATGTTAAGGTGGCCTTGATTGGATCTTGCACGAACTCCTCTTATGAAGATATGACTAGAGCTGCCAGCATCGCAAAACAGGCAAGTCTTGTCAAATGCTTTAGAATATAGAAGTCGTTAAAAATGTCCACATTACATTTACTTACCATCAGGGTGTTTCCCTGACCCGCACTGTGGTTAAAAAAAAACTATGCGCTCTCTAAAAACTCCGAAAAACTTTGAAAGCTATGCCCTTGGAAAAATTTTTTCTCGGTTTTCTTGAAGGGAAAGTCCAAATCATTGGGAAAATTGAAAGTTTGACTCTAAAATATAAAAAAATCTATGCGCCAAAAAAAGTTGTGCGGATGCTAAGAAACACCATGGTTACCATATGGATTATTTCATTAAGTACACACGAAGCCTTTTTCCCAGTGTTGGGTTTCAAGCAACTTTGCAATCAATTCATATATAATCAGCAGACATATGGATGTAATTATTAGACCCTATGACGCGCTCTGTAATAAATTGTTACAAGAATTGTCTTAGATTTCTTTTTTTTTTTCTTTGCTTCTTAAAGACACCATTGTTATCTGTGGTTTTTGAATGTTTGTTTTTGCACTGACAAGTGTAGATAAAATATATAATATATATATTTTCTTCATACTCAAGTTCAATTTTAAGGCATTGGACAAAGGTCTCAAAGCGAAGTCTCTCTTCACCATTACGCCCGGCAGTGAACAGGTAAAGCGTGTATTTAATATTTAAAAAAATTATAAAGCTTTAAAAAATTTGAATTAGCTTTGTCTATGAATGAAAGTTCGTCAAACAATATAATTCATGGTGTGTTTAGGTGCGAGCGACGATCGAGAGAGATGGCATCGCGAAGATCTTCCGAGAATTTGGTGGAATGGTCCTCGCCAATGCGTGTGGCCCCTGCATCGGTAGAGCTCATTGCTTGAAAAAAATTTCTATAATAGTAATCGCGCTTTACGAGGAACATTGTGGGTGTCGTCAAACCTTTTTTCCAGCATCTTTCCCATCGAAAGGTAAAATTGGATGAAAGTATAAGATCGGATTACAATAGACAGCAGAAAATTCGAGTCAAGTTGCTTAAAACGTATTCAATAAAAAGGCTGAAAAGAGACTTGAGTATTGCAGAAACCGAAAAGATTTTTCTTCATCTTTTAATATGCTTTAAAGGAGAAGAAAAACTTGGTCGCCGAAATTTGGAATAGAGATCCTTCAACAGACGACAATACATTATCGTTCAACCCTTGGTTTTAAATATAGGGCGAAAGACTAATGAAACTGAGATAAAGTGCCATTAGGTATTCGGGTTAACTCAATTCACTCATTCAATGTTTTCAGGCCAATGGGATCGTCAGGATGTAAAGAAGGGCGAAAAGAACACGATTGTAACATCGTACAATCGCAACTTCACGGGCCGCAATGATGCGAATGCCGCGACTCATGCATTCGTAACCTCACCGGACATTGTCACTGCAATGGCGATCACTGGAAGGTTGGAGATGAGGATGACCTCGCAAGATCTCTTTTGAAAAATTCGATATTCGAATGAGGAAGATTTAGTGCGTTCGATGAAGTTGGTTTTCCAGACTTGATTTCGATCCGACGAAAGACGAGATCGCGGGTGCGGATGGTAAGAAGTTCAGACTAAGCGCTCCAGTTGGAGACCAACTACCAAGCAGGGGGTACGATCCCGGAGAGGACACTTTCCAGGTAGAGTGATTGGTAGAAATATCAAATATGCCATGAACGTTATGGAGCATCTGGACAGATTGTAAAGACAATTAGAAAAGTCGGTTTTCAGATAATTAAATAATTTATAGTAATTTTCGAAGAGATATGGGAAAGAACATTTAAAAAGTATTTATTTGAAAGCTTTGGTTCAGGCGCCCTCTGGTAAAGGTGATGTTATCGTTGATGAGAAGAGTCAAAGACTGCAATTGCTGCATCCCTTCAAGAAGTGGAATGGGAAGGATCTCGAGGACCTCGTCATTCTCATAAAGGTTGGGCACAGGGATTGCGGAGATCCAGGAAAATGTTCCGAAGACTTGGTTTTTACTTATCATCTTTGTTGTCTCATGAGACGAGATATTTTTATTTTCTAGGTTTAATATTCGGTAAAAAGCTTTAAATGAGACATAAAGTCATGTTTCATAGTTTATTATACGTAATGAATATATGTACATATATGATAAAAGCGATTGTAACGTGTTACATATACCGAAGTCAAGTTTATCTAGAAAATGTTTTCAGTTTTAAAAAAAAGTAGAAAATAAGTTAAGATTGGTTGTTGTTGTTGTTGCCGGCAAGCATTCCGTTAAGATTAGTCTTTGAGATTGGGTGATTTCGTAGAACCAAGTTATCAAAAAAAGGAAGCCAAGAAAGTAAACTCGCAAGCCTTCATGGGATGACAGCTTCTATAGAATTGGATCAAATAGCAATCTGAGTGGAAGAGAAAATGTGTATTTGAAGGTGAAAGGGAAGTGCACGACGGACCACATCTCAGCAGCGGGTCCCTGGCTGAAGTACCGAGGACATCTTGACAACATCTCCAACAATCTCTTCCTCACTGCAGTCAATGCCGAGAATGGCAAGATGAATGAGGTGCGCATCAGGAAATTTGAAATGTTGTGGGATGGCAAATTCCTAGTTTCGAGAGAGACCACTCCTTGCTATGTTTTACTCCTTTCTGTTTTGATCTTTCTCTCTTTTTCTATCTCACCTAAGCTCAATGTGCTCAAAATGTATTTATAGGTGAAGAACCAACTCTCAGGTGAATATGGTCCAGTTCCTGAGACGGCCAGGAACTACAAGGCCAAGGGTCAGGATTGGGTCAGTATTTTCTCAACTGGATTTGGTAGGAATCCAATTCGGTTGTTTTCAACTGAATCAGTTTTTTTCTTGTCATTAAAACTATTCATACAGAATGGACTCCTTTGATTCAAGAAGCAAACCCAATGTGGTAGAGAGTTAGCAAATAAAAAGTAGTGCCGACCTTTTTTCCATCCTCGGTTCTGGTAGATCCGCCAGAGTCTTGGAACTTTACACACATCTCACAATGATGTTCTGGTAAACTGCCGTTTAACCGCAACGAGGCAAAGTAATAATTATGAATTGCTCTGCACTCCAGGTAGCCATCGGAGATGAGAACTACGGTGAAGGCTCCTCCCGTGAACACGCAGCTCTCGAGCCGCGCCATCTGGGAGGCCGAGCCATCATCACGAAGAGCTTTGCTCGCATTCATGGTCAGCATTATGTTTACACATACAAAGCAACTTTTTTTGGAAAAAAAGACTCAGTTATTTCATTGTTGCAAGAAGTTCTTTATCTGTTTCTCTTTGCTTTTTGTCTCTTTGTCTCCTCCGTTTTCTTCATGTGATTTTGCAAACGCTCATGACTTAATTCTATTCAACTGTATCTACATTCTTGCTCATTTTTTCTTCCAACTTCCGTCGTCAAGTTGTCTTCTTATTCAGAAACCAATCTGAAGAAGCAAGGTATGCTCCCTCTGACGTTTGCCAATGCGGCAGACTACGATAAAATCGACCCAGTTGACCGCATCTCAATCGTTGGATTGAAGGACTTCGCCCCTGGAAAGCCACTCAAGGCAGTTATCAAGAAGCCGAATGGCAACAAGGTAAAAACAGGCTGAAATTGTTACAATTAGAGAGGTAGTCATAATAAATGTGAAAAAGTGCTTGTTTCGGCACACTATTCAAAAATTCTAAGTATCTTTGTTTAAAAAATTGCTAAATATTAATCGTACGTGGAACTAGACGTTAGAACAAAAAGATGTTTGTACCTGGCTGGTTCGTTTACTATTTAAACCCTGTTTTGAACTCTTGAAAAATAATCCGAGCACTTTTTGATTAATTCTTTCCTCACTGCAGGTCGATATTTGGCTGAACCACACTTTCAATGAACAACAGATCGACTGGTTTAAGGTGCGTTCCTGGTCTCTTTACAAGTTTTATTAAAGCGTATCTTCATATTCAAACACCGAGGCATGTTCTGATTCTAGTCTAAATCCTACGAAGTGGATTCCTAAGCTTGAAATAAGCTTCACAGATAATGTTTATGAAAAAAAAAGTTTTTTGAAGTTTTGAGGAAAATTTGAGGTAAAAAGAACGAAATTGTAGTATGTGAAGTACGAGAGTAGCACGATAGGATCCATGACACTTTGTTACGCGTTTGTTACAGGGGCTTTTGTTTTTAGTGTGTTTCAACTACTGTATTTTTCACACCATTTTCTCTATTTTTGACAAATTTAGTCATACAATTGATAAAAAATTAACAATATGTGGAATTTTCTTATGCGATCTCATTTGCCTAAGTCGTACGGCCTCGTTAGCGTAACCTTTCACTAAGCCTGAACGAGAGAAAAAAACAGTGAATAATTGCTGAAAACAGCTAAGCCCCAATTAAGTCAATTAGACTGGATAAAACTGAAATATTGTGGCTAATCGTTCTATAAGGCCTCATACCTAAGCCGTACGGCATCGTTCGCATAAATTCTAACTGAACCTAAACGAAAAAATCTGTGAAGGGCGTCTAACAAACTGTCGCAATATCAGCACGATAGATATGATACTCTTCGAGAATCTTCAGTACCTGGAGCTGATGGAGTATTTTGTTGTTACATTTGGCAACATTATGTCTCTGGTATTATTCACAAACTGAAGTATTTGAGAGACATAGGTCACCAACAATGTTTAAAATTTTGAAAAACGATCGTGTTACGAGCGATGGTGTCTAGAATAATGACTACTCGAAACACACTGGCAACAGTGGCCATTCGTGACTCTACAGCCTCAAGAGCCTGTCACGGTTGGAGCCGGATCATCCAGTCCAGAATCGAGCGCGACCTCAGGTGGCGGATGGAGGGACGCCTCCCTACGAAGAATTCGTTCTGGGAGGTAGCGGGAGAAATCCCGCCGCGGACCGAAACTGGGTAGTATAGCTCGTCAAAGGAGGGCGATGCCGGACCGGCCTGGGCATGCCACCGGACAAAACATCAGCCGATACTCCGCTATACTTTTCAATGGCTAGTCGAGGCGCCAGTCAATCCTC
Source organism: Allodiplogaster pararmata (assembly GCA_964056735.1). Lineage (NCBI taxonomy): Eukaryota > Metazoa > Nematoda > Chromadorea > Rhabditida > Diplogasteridae > Allodiplogaster > Allodiplogaster pararmata. The sequence continues at coordinate 22,802 of CAXKTG010000149.1, forward strand.
TTAGCCTCTTGCCTTTCTACGGTCAACGACAGGCGAGACGTCTCTACTCCCACCAAAACGATGCTAGGCCGGCTTGACTACCCACTCACAAGGCCTATAGCATGAACAGGTTGCTACAACGATGTCCGCCTTCACAAGGTGCAGCATGACAGTCTCAGAACTGCCAAGGACATCAAAACCCTTCTCCGGACGCATCTTGTCCGAAGAACACGAGAACTCCTCTCATTAAAGAGAGTGTTCATAACCAAGTCTTCGATGCGGGATGCTTGCCGGCAACAACAACAACAACAGAATAATGACTAGCCATCTCTTCCCCGCTGTTTATCCTTAGCTCGTTTCCCATTATTTCAGACTCCATCGCTCGAAGAGCGGTCGTTCTTTACAAATTTCAACAGTTACACTAGACCTTTGGTCGGGCGTGGCATAATGGTTAGTGTGTTAGACCATTGTGCAAAGAGTCCCGAGTTCGACTCCCACCCCGGACAGATCCACCCAAACCAAGGGGGTTAAGAAATGTTGGTAGTGCTCATGCACGAATCTGACTCTCCCCACTGCTGCTAATCACACTAGCAGTGATCTAGCAGGCAGCCACTGGTTCTACCAGGATAGGTCTGTCCTGCATCTCAGGGGAGCGCGTACCCTGCCGCGGGGCGGGAACAAGCGCGAGGAAGATTATTATTACACTAGACCTTTGGTGAACTATGTTGAGAGATGTAATGTGATGATTCCAGAGAGATTTTTTTCAGTCCGGCTCTGCCTTGAACCGAATGAAGGAAGTTTTCGCTCAGAACAAAAAATGAGGTTCCAAGTCTTCAGTGGAAGAATAAAAGAGATATTTTTTAGCATAGATAGAGTACCCTTTTGAATTCTTCAAATTAAGCCTGAATGGTTTGGGATTGGGTCATGTTTTCTGATTCTATTTTCCTTTTACCATTGATTTGGTGTGCCCTTCAAACTAAGTGCTATAAGACATGATAAAACATGACTTCCCTTCCAACCCCTTCCGCTATATCGCTGTGCTATGAGAAACCTATTTTGTGAATCAATAGTAATGTAATCGTAGTGAAACTACAATATGGATTTTTAAAAGAATCCATTTATATGCTCATCTTTTTCCTGGGAGCAATTTTTTATATATCGTTATCTTTTTTAGAGAGAGGATATACTTGTTAGAACTGGAGAGAATACATATGACTTTGTTTGGTTAAAACTTTTGTTTGTTTCAGAGATTTTTCGAATTGGGGTTTGTGTAGTGATAAAGAGATTTTGTCATTTGATGAATGTTTGGAACAAAAAAGGTTCAAAACATAGTCTCTTGCAATAATGCTATAGGTAAGAAGACAATAAATGACCTTTTGAACAGCTCAAGATGTTATAAGAAGCTGTTTTAAAGAGGCGCAAAAGTTTTTTTTAAACAGTAGGTTTGTGTAAATTTTTATAATATTTGTACCATGGTTCAAATCCAAAAAGTGTTCTCCCAAAATGTTATGTACAAATCGAACCAGTACAATTAATTATTCTCAACTACGGTTTTTCACAAGATAATTTTTAGAATGATGAAGACCGCGAGTCTTCTGCAGTAAACTAGGGTAAAATCTTTGTACCCTTTCAAGTGGACGTTTGAAAAGAAACCGGTTCTTCGATCACCTTTTCTCTACTCAAACGCTTACTAGGATCCTGGCTGACAATAAGACTTAGCTGGTAAAGACTCTCATATTCCCGCAATTAAGTATACCGTAACACTAACTAGTATACTCTAAGACGCTTAGGACGCTAGCTGGCTCAGCCATGTGGAACCTGTGATCTTTAGGGTGAAAAAAAATCATAACTTCAATAATGAACATCTTCAAAGTACTACCAATTCCTACTCTCACAGATCAATCTCGTTTCTTTTGGAACGGGAAGATCCTCGTCAGACCCTCTCAGCAGCCCAAATGGCAACTCTGCAGCCATTCTGAACGACACTTTTGAGAGCTGCATGCATGGGAGCCTGAATCAAAGACATTAACTATTAATAAGTAATGCAAGTTACGCTTCGCTCACTTTCTTGCTGGCACTGACACATCGTCCCATAACACATGATTGGTAGATTAAAAACGGTAATGATCACCATCAGACTTGCTCCAAAAAAAGTATAAAAAAAACGAGCAACAAAAAATAGAAGGAAAAAAGTTGGGAAAACAACAAAAAAAGAGAAAAAAAACTTTTTTGTCGAAAAAAACGGCCGCGCCTTCAATTTCACTATGTTGAAGTAACCGCTAACATCAACTCAGCGCTTTACTGGTTGCGTTAGTTGCAATTCGACGTTTATCAGTTATAATAACACTGAAGATTTTATCAACTAGCTCGCACTAGTGTGAACTACCTTATGAGCACACTAGTACGAACTTTTTTATTGTGTAATTAAAGGCGCGGTGGCGGAAAAACCAAGCATCTTGACACGGTTCAAAAAGCGTCAAGGTGCCAAAAATCGTAAGCAATGGAAAAGTTGTGCCCTGCAAGGCTGGAGAGAACTACCTTGAACAGCGGACTTCAAGGTAATTTTTTAAACATTTAATGTTTTAGAACCGTGGTCAGAGTCAAAACTAGTTTTTTTTAAACGCACAAAGCACAAAAAATCCAGAACAATAATAAAAAAATGAATGATAACTTGTACGGAAATACTCCGCCTAACTACGGCCAAAACACTAAACGAAATATCTAAACCCCCTTTATCTAGAAAACCGCAAAATGCATGGTTCTTATTACTTTTTTCTTTAAAAAAAACCCGTGTTTCAAAGCTGATTTCAAAAAAACGCTAAATATATCGTAGTTAAAAACAAAGGAATGAAACTTTACCTTTTCGGCGTCATTTCCAATCGCAGTCTCCAAATGTTCCAGTTCTTCATCTCGCATCTTAGTGAGCACCTGAAACTGGCAAATGTAGGTCTAATTCTGTTGAAAATCATCTTTCTTTTCTTTCAGGATTAAAAAAACCCGGTAGTTCAAATGAGCAAATTATGCAAACTTTACTAATGCGTAATACTCTGATCAAGCAAAACCGTCTAAACTTTAATTTTATGAGAGATTAGAGTTTTTTCTTAACAGTTTTGAAACTCAAAAACACCCTTGAGATAGAAATTTGCTGACTGCAAAAGAAACCGTTCGAAGTATATGTTGTGTACCTTGAGGAATTCCCGATGCTTCTCCTCCCCATCCTCGATCAGTTCACGAATCTGCTCGTTGTAGTGCTGACCAATGAGCTCCTCCACCGCTTCCGTGCACGCCATCGCGCCCTCTTTACCAAGCAGAGCCGAACCAGCTCCTGAGAAGATTTAGCCTAGGGTACAAAGAAATACAGTGAGATAGATAGGGAGAGACAGAGAGTGGAAAACCAAGAGAAAAATAGTGAGAAAGTTAAGAGTGGAGAGAAGAGGCACTTGAGTTTGCAAAAGTCTTTCAACCTCTGATGAATCTTGAACCGTCCCACTCTTTGAATCTCAACTCAATTTGGATACAGTTGGACCAGATTCAAATCTGTTTTGCAGTAGCCACGCCCGTCTCTCCAACCGAGTGTGTATCCCGCGACGGTAAAAATGGGCGCCAGCAATGAAGGGGCGACATCATTTCTGGCGCACTGCCTTTCCATCTCATCCAGATGCTCCTTCTCCTGCTCCCACATGTGTGCGATCAGAGGCGCAGAAGAAGATTCTACAATGTTCCTTCTTTTGTCTTGATCTTCGCAAGTAGCATTTTGTGAGCTAACACGGAACGATAAATTCATGTTTACTTGCGAGGACAGCCATCTGGCCGGCGTATATGCGATCAGCTCCGAGTTCTCCTGAGTGGTCGACTCGGATGATGCGGATCAGTAGAGGGGCAGGCGATAGAAAAGGAAGCTTGCTCAGCAGAGAGGAGAGCATTGTCGCAGCCACTGCGCTCGCTTGACTCGCCATCTAAGGAAAACCGTTTCATTCACTTTCTTCTTTCCGCCAGAATTCAAGGCAATGAAACGCGAATCTTCTAATGGCGTTTCAGAGCTACTTACATTGACCGAAGGACGCATGTGTAGCAAGGAATAAGGCGAATTCGCCAAAAAAATGCTATTTAGATATTCATGGAGGATACGTATTTGATGACGTTCTTTGACCCGGATTAGTGAACCTTTTGCGATCGATTTCTGATGAAGGCATTTGATGTAATCGTCTCATTTTAAAGCTTCCATAATACATTCCATCAATAAAGCATAATGTTCCATTTGATATTTGAACATTTATTGTGAAAAGTAAGAGAACATCATTAATATGAAGATCCTTCAATTATTCGAGCCCTTTAGAACTCCTTGGCAATAAATACATTTTTACAACAAAAACTGCGAACAAAGTTACCCCACAACCAAAACACAGGTTTGTCTCTACAAACTAAATCACTAAAACGAATTAATAAAGGAACCAAACGTATTAACAAATAAACATAATTTACTAGTTAAATAGTTTATCGATTGGAAAATTTATCAAATATTGTACATATAGATAAATAGCACAATATCTTTGATAGCTTTTCGATTGCTCTGTATTGGAAAATGCGTGAAGTCAGCAGTAGTAAATCCTGATGACTGCTTATGAGATGAGCTCTGGGGCTTCGTTTCCGTATGCTATGCCTCAGAATCACTCGTAAAAATCGTGATTACCCTAGATATTTGACTATTCACCCAGCTCTCAATTGTGAGAATGGCCATGGCCTTCTCCTTCATGTGAATGCCCGTGGCTGATCTTTTCTTGATATGCAGGGAGAACCCTCCCTCCAGCTTCGTAGTTTACATACTGCGAGGAAGGGAGGCTTTTGTTCACTGATTCTGCCACCGCTTCACTCATCTCCGCTGGCCGCCACGCAGCATCTTTCATCACCTGAACAATGTGATAAATTCAGAACAATCATTAAAATTATTTTAGTGATTATGATTAAAAAACTATACTAATTGAGACAATTTAAAACATCAAATGATAAATTTTCAATTGAAAATATCAATTCTCTTGAACCTTAAGAAGTTATCGATTTACAAAACGATGCAAATGAAGGTTATTGTAGTTCATACCTGCACAGTAAGAGTGTTCACGAGGGATGATAGTCGCTCCGTGACAACAGTCAAGACAACCTGCTCATCAGCGTCTCGACGCACTCTAACATCCACCTATTGAAAACAGTACAATTCAAATTATGCTTCTAGGCAGATAAAAAATTAGGCAGGCAGCTTTTAAATGAGAAATTCGATAAGTTCACAGGCTATTCGCTAAGAGAAATACAACTTGATCTACAGTTCATGGATACATTCTCAAAAATACATGCTGTGCAACTGACTGTGGCGACCATGGAAGCAAAGTCAAGCTGCCAGAAATGGGCAGATCGCAACTCAAGAACGCCATCGATCGTAGAACATTCAGAGAGGCATCTAGAACATAACAGCGAGGTCAACTGAATCAATGAATAGACATGACAGATATAATAAAGCGGGAGAGGATTAGGCGGCAGAGATCAACTTTGAAGCTGGAAAAAAAATGAGAAGTTAGAGAAAAAAAAGAGATCGACAGAACGCTAATAAGAATACAGAAAGAATAGAGAGAGAGAGTGAGAGAGAGAGAGAGAAAGAGAGAGAGAGAGAGAGAGAGAGAAAAGAGAAACCGATCGAGCTGGTTGAGTAAATGACCCGGGGCGGTCTGCAGAAGAATCCGTCCAGTGTAGAGTGAGAGAGGCCACATTGAAGAGAAGACCACGACGCAGAGAAGGAGACAACACACTGGGTCTGACCACGGTAATTCTTGACTGCAACGACTTCCTTCCAATGACTAACACATACCTCCAAGAGTACTATGACTTAAAGAGGAACGGCAATTCTTGACTGCAACGACTTCCTTCCAATGACTAACACATACCTCCAAGAGTACTATGACTTAAAGAGGAACGAAACCCTTGGAGATGAATATATAATCAATAGTGACCGTCACAGTGATCGATAGTGATAGCCGCGATTGTATATTCTATCCCTTCATTCTTAAATTTTCATGATACAACGCACCGGAAGTACTCAGCGAGGAGGATAAGAGCAGAAGATATCGCTGCCAGCAAAACCATTGCGTTAATTCTTGGCAGAAGAAGTCGAGAGAGACCGGGGATAAACCAACACAGCGCATTAGACAGATCTGCCGCGTGCTCCTGAAAAACATAGATCTTCTCGAAGCGTCAACTGTGTTATGTACACATAGCAGACTTCAATACCGTTAAGATGTATCCGATGTAGTCTAGTGGTCATGATTTGCGGCTCTCACCCGCAAGGCCCGGGTTCGATTCCCGGCATCGGAACAAATTTTGCTACTTTTGAAAAAGCATTTCCGAAAGCTTTCTGGAATTTTTTCACTGAAAGAAAGTATTTTTCCATTGAATCGAAACTAATTTTAAGAAATATTTTTGAAACAAGTAAAAAAATTGTTTCCACACTCAAGTTGAGAATAACCAATCAAATGCAACATTTTTCCCTGGCCTAAAAGCTTGATAGGACTTAATCGTCAAAAATTTTAAACAGTGAAGTGATGTAGTGGAATGGCGCCTTTTTAATATGTATATTATAATGGGTTTTCACTGGAGAGAGAAACAGACTCAAAAATAATGAGTATTTGGCTAGCTATAAGCATAATTTGAAGAAAGAACATGACTTTATTTTTCTTATCACGATTTTCGAGTCATTTGCTGTCAAGTCGAACATAGAGTGTTTATTATTGTCTACATAGGTATAACAAAACAAGATCCGATGTAGTCTAGTGGTCATGATTTGCGGCTCTCACCCGCAAGGCCCGGGTTCGATTCCCGGCATCGGAACAAATTTTTGCTTATTTGGAAAATTGTTCAATTTCAATTCGGTTTTGAAGACTCTCAGGTTCTCGTATTTTTCTCATTTTTTGGCAATTTTTACTGACTTTAAGAGGCTTTTGAACACCTGCGTTGCGTCTTTGCAAAGAGAAACTTACAACATCCAACATAGTTCGACTCAACAACCAGAAGCGAATTACTCACTAGGAATCCATCAATGTAGTACATACTCTCGAACATATCACATTTGAGCATTCCTCAACATTCCCGAAATTTTTATTGAATAAATTGAATATTATTTTTCTCGCCCTCGATAATTTGGAAGAGAAGCGCTGACCTGAACGGATGAGCTGACAGAGGCGGACAAGACATGCTGGAAAGGCTGATTCTTGAGTGCGTACGCGGAAAGAAGAAGCGCCACCGACACAGCTACAACTGCCGTTGGATACGCCCACGCCAAGGCTGGCTGCATTGAACGTTGTCCTTTCTCTCTTCTTGACTTTATTCAAACTTTCAGCATAAACTAATATAAGTAGAAGTATTATCATTCAGTGAAAGATGCAGCTGGCCAGCGGAGAAACATAGTCAATTAACCCATTCTCTCATAGTGCAAAAACTACTTTTGGAGGCTTTATTTCTCCAACTCGTCTTTTGTAAACGCTGTTTCCGGCATGCAGACCGCATGAAAGATTGGTTTTTTATGCTACCGGAAAAGGTTGCTTGAGTCTTTCGCCGTTCCTTAACAACTTGTAGACTGATCTAGAAGGTTGCTTGAGTCTTTCGCCGTTCCTTAACAACTTGTAGACTGATCTAGAAGGTTGCTTGAGTCTTTCGCCGTTCCTTAACAACTTGTAGACTGATCTAGCAAAGGTTGCTTGAGTCTTTCGCCGTTCCTTAACAACTTGTAGACTGATCTAGCAAGGTTGCTTGAGTCTTTCGCCGTTCCTTAACAACTTGTAGACTGATCTAGCAAGGTTGCTTGAGTCTTTCGCCGTTCCTTAACAACTTGTAGACTGATCTAGCAACATGTTCTTGCAATAGATTTTCTGTATGATCAAGCGGTCCAGCCTAGCATCGTTCTGTTTCGGAGTATAGGCCTCTAGCCTAATCCGTCCGAAGAAAGGCAGGAGTGTAGTTGACTGGCATATCAACTAGCTGTTGAAAAGTATAGCGGCGTACTGACTGATTGTTTTCATTGTATTTTTTATCAAGCATTTTTTGACTGTTTATTCGTCCAAAAGCTACAAACTCCATGAGCCGTCTCGTGCTGGGCATCGTGGCTGCCCCCGTGGTGATCGGGGGAGAGGAGATGCTCCAGAGACTCCTTCGAGAGAAAAATGGAGAACAGTTGAGCAAGTACGGTCGTTGAAAACACCGCCAACACCTGCAGTTATCAAATTTATAATACTTATTTGTTTCTTAAAACACTTTTGCTATTCATACAAATTTAGTACTCAATAAATTTTGAAAAATCTGACTTTTCGAGGCAACTTTCATTGCAGAACATCGAATAAAACTCTGGAGCTCCCTCCACAAGTACTATTCATCAAAAAATGAAGAGCTGACCGGAACTCTCGCCAGACCGTACGAGAATGAAGCTGTTGGTCGGTAGGACAAGGACATTGAATAGAGAGAGGAGATCAGCGAACCTGCAGCCATGCAAGACGATAATTTTCTTTTTATGATTTCTTTGCAATTTTCCCGTTTTCGATTCCAAACATTCCTCTATTATGAATCTACTTCTTAGCTTCTGACTGATTTTGACACCTTTTTATAATTCTATTTGCGTTTTACTTCAAACTTCAGCCGTTTTTTCGTTGTTGCACTCTTTTTAAAACTTTTCCCCTTCCAATATCTTTTTCTTCCCTGCACCAACTAAAGGCAAGGAGGGAGAGCCATGCAGAAGCGAGCAGAACGAGAGAGTGCGTCTGCCAGTGGCACACGAAGAGAACCAAGACGCAGAGGAAGCAGCTGCATGCTGCTGCAATTCCCCGCGTGCCCTGCGCGTGTAGCGCTGCCACCGACAACCAGCTGAACATGCCCTGCAGCAGCCACAAATACTCACTCACAAGTTAAAGTGCGATATTTTTTATTCAACCCTCTCTTTCCGTTTCTCAACTTTGCTGCATATAGGAAACTGTCTACATAATTCTTTAAAATAAAAAACCTTGATTAGTGCAAGGCTTCAGCGAAACAGCTAACACATCAAGAGGCATTATATATCAGATCGGGTTTTGATATGTTGTAGTTTGAATACAAACTTTTATCCATAAAATATATATATTTACACCAATATTGACTTTTTTTATTGTGCAATCATTTGAAAGTCGTTCTCTATCCTTATCACTACTCCGTCTTCTGGGGAAGATAGAATGAAAAATGCACCGCTTAAAAAAGTCTTTGTTATATTATTCGGGGAGAATGAATGGATAACATTGAATTTTCAAGGCAGTGTTGAACTTTGTTACAAATAATCATTTTCCATGTATTGTAAGCGGGAATTCCAGATCCCTCGTTGTCTCAACCGATACGAAGCAAATTCATCACGATCAGACTGATATTAAATTCTTTTAGTGCAATCACATATTATCACTCTTTTTACAGTAACATTACGCCACACTTCAAATGATTCTCTATAATCTGAGCGCTCTCAATTCGCGGGTTAGGCTCCAATTCTGACCGGAAAAATAGCTGTTGTTTCTCTATCTCCCCTCATTAGTTCGGTTAAGCTCGGTCTCTAACAGGATTTATCCAGATTGAGACCATCTCGTCCAAACCATATTCTACATTCTCTCATCTCAACGTTCAACGTTCTGGCTTGTAATTTATCAGGAACATAAATGAAAGTAGAATTGTGATGAATTGTATGAGTTGCCTTTAACGAAGCGAACAATGAATAAAAAGGCTATTTTCTTTTTGTCTTGTTATCAGGAGCGGAAACAACTTCTTGACTGAACATGAATTATTTACCATCGAGTATGCACTCAAACACTCTACAGTTCTAGAATCAAGAAATTGGGAACACATTATTTTATTTGAGTAATCATAGTGGAACATTTTGACTAGAGTGCAAAGAAGACTGAAATGATAACCGAGACAGTGACAATTATGAAAGCATTGACATAGGAAACAGAGAAACGCTTGTACAAAAAAAATTCCCAATGACAAAACTAAAAATTAAAATTATGACAATATAGTTTGTATGAAAGAAATCAAGGCTTACACCTGTAGATTAAGGCTATATGATTTATTAACTTCCGAGATCATTGTAACGTGAGAACAATAAATTAAATATATTTAACTAACGAGTGAGTACATACAGTGTTAACAACAACAAAAAAACGGTAAGTATGGCTAGGTTGGATGTACAGAGATCGCTATATGTTATTAACTTTGCAGACTTCATACCACTTTTTTGTTCTTCCAAAAAAATGTTTTTTTCTCACTAATCAAAATCTGAGATCAAATCTAAAGCTCTATTTTTCTCTTTATTCAACATGGATATTCTCTCTTCCTATACAACATACGCCAATTCTCTCTATCTATCTATCTATCTCTCTCTCTCTCTTTTCCCATAAAACATTCTAATAAGCCTAATACACAAAAAAAGTTTTTAAAAACAGGCTTAGCTCACAGGATCTACTAACATGCTTTTCTCCAAAACAAATACTGTTTTCTTCACCTTCCACGGTCAAAAATTTCTTCAATGATTCAATCGTAGCGTTCTTTAAAAGATTTTCTCCTCTCCGTCTCCCTCCTCTGCACTCTCCCCGTAGTATTCCCTGTCAAAGGAGACTCTGTCCATATCTTCCTCCCCTTCCTCTTCCCCCCATGACAAGTCCGCGTCTTCCCTCTCGATCATCTCTAGCCACTGCGCGTTGTGGAAGCGGAACTGCTCCGTCCGCACGCGGTTGCCCCACTCCAGACTGTACTTGGAGAGCAGCGACAGCGACCGCTCACAGACGTCTCGCACGCGCGCGTTCTCAACACACCTATTGATTAGTAAGAATTTAGTTGATAATGATATTATTCGCGTATAATTTAGTTTCGCAGCAAAATACGCGCTCCTCTGAGGTGAGATAGAGACTAAACCTGGCAGAAGAGTGACCGCTTCCAGAGTCAGTCCTAGTGCCTTTATCAAAATTAGATTAATAAAACTCGTGCAAGGACTACCAAAGTGCTTGGTTCTGATGAATCTGTGATAGAAAGTCGAATAAGAATTTTCTTTCGATATCTCTCATCTGAGCGTTTTGCGTACAAGTTGAAAGGTGAAAAGATCGTGACCAATTCACAGATCCATTTCTAGTCTTAATCTATGCTTTATACCTGACCAACCTTGTCATGCATCAAATCCAGCAAGTACGCGGGAAGCAGAGAAGAAGACTTCAGCATTTCTGGTGCGAACTCTTGGTGCCGCAGAAAGCCGAGACATAGAAATAGTACCTGAAAAATGCGGCCTTACATTTGTAAAACATTGAGTGATGTTGATAAGTTATGAATATAATGTAAATAACTTCAAAACTTTGTAGATCAAAAAGTCAATGAATGTCTTGAAGTGTCCCTTTTAATCGGAATGCACCACCTCAGGACACGGGTAAGAAATGTTTTTGACCCAAAAAACAAAGTTATAAGATAAACTGAAATAATATCAATTCAACAGCTATATTTGAATTAGAAGTGGATCTTTGAAAGTTAACCTGACAGACGAAGTCGTCATCTTCTTGATTGAGGTGAAGGAGGGCGAGAAAGTCATCCAAGATCGGCAGGAGAAGTGCAGCGGATGATTTGGAGGAGACACACATTGTTCCCGCCAAAATCACCTTTGAATAGGGAATCGCATCTTATAAACGAGTACTGATAATGACAATTTTTCAGTACTGGCTCCTTTTTCACTTTAATGCATTACTCCCATTTTGCACTCTCTCCTACTCGCTTTTTCATCATCTCGATATTACAGCTGAATATGCAGAACCCCTTCTCAAGTCATTTTCTCTGCTCACAAGGAACTTCATGTATGATTACCTGCTGCAACAAAATCGGCTGGTACTTAGAATTGTGAGTCTCTTTCAGCGAAATATGCAGCCAGTCAACAATGCCGAGGGCGTTGTTCAGTCTTAAAGATATACAGATAGCTCTATTCAATTCTCACTAGACACAACCTGCTTACTAATGAAGTAAAAAGTTACAACCTGAACACAAAAATTTTTTCAATTTTTTTTACAAGAGAGCTTCGACCTTCTTATTCTGGGTCACGTGGAGGGAAACAACCCACTGGGAAATCAACAAAAACAAAGACATAAATATAAACTTTTAGACAGACAAACCCAACAAGAGAAACATTTACAAAACTTGACCACCCAAAGTTGCAAACTGAAACAGACAAACACAGTTTGTCTTCGATGGAACACAGGGATAATCATTTAACGATTGTAAAAATTCAACTGCGTATCTTTCATTCAACTGCGTATCTTTCTTACTGAGTGGTGACCTTGGATTTCCTCTCATTCTTTTCCATCCGTCCTCATCTTTATACAGGCGTTTTTTTTTTTTTTTAAAACGTTTTTTGTTTCTTATATTACTCAAATTCGTCTCGATCATTCTCTGGACATGCCTAGAATGAATACCAGGTCCAGAGGATCAATTTCTCAAAATTCATCTCCATCTCAAATTCACTCTCTAAATCAGTCTCATTCTCAAGGTACTGCTCCCCCATTTGCCGACTTGATTTTAAAGGCTCATGCGTTCGCTTTGCAAGACGTACCGAAGAAGGTGACCCCGGAGTTATGGAATGGACTAACGAATCTTATCACTCTTCTCACCAACTGTCTCGAGACGATGGTTTCAAATTCTTCAACTGCACAAGTTTCTCAAAATACAACGAACAGGTCGGTCTCTTTACCAACTTCAACCAGCTCAAATGTCATAAATCCTTCTATCTCGAGTCAAGTCAACTATGAGGATCATTTGCGATCCAGGTCTCTCGTTTTCTGTAACTTGAAGGAGAGTTCGGGGTCTCCAGGTGAAAGAGCCTCGCAGGATTTTGATTCTGTGGTTAATATTCTTTCTGCACTTGGAGTGGAGTGCATTCCTCAGATGGTTTTTCGCATGGGTAAAACACGTGACGATGGTTCTGCCAGACTGGTAAAGGTTGTGTTGCCTGCCAGATCGTTCATGCTCATGACTCTCAAAGAAGCTCGTAAACTGAGATCTATTTCTCACTTTCAAAATGTGTTCATCAGGAAAAGTATGACAATTGAAGAAAGAAAAAAGGTAGCAGCTTATCGAACATTTCTGTCTGATCTAAGAAAAAGAGATCCATCTTCGCGTTTCGTGATCTACAGAGACGAAATATGGTTGCGAGATGAGATAGCGTCTGGTAGACGTACAACGATTCCCGATGGTTTGTTAAACTAGGAAGTCTTGGCCCTTCGCCATCTACCAGTCGCCCCTCTACTTCTGTCAATCTTTTCTGTATTCTTTTGAATTCTAGAAGCGTGGTTAACAAAATATTTGACTTACATTATCTGCTCTGTACTGAGCAGCCTGATGTTTTGTTCATCACAGAAACCTGGTTGAATAGCCGAATAAAAGACTCTGAATTGATTCTTCACTACCCATACAAAGTTCTAAGAAGGGATCGTTCTAGTAGAGGTGGAGGAGTTGCAATTATTTTCAAAGAATATCTTCAAGTAAATCAAATTTCTTCAACAGAAAAAACTCCGACAGATGTACTAATTTTAGAGCTTTACAGTGCTCTAAATTTGAGTAGCATTCGCATAGCCCTGGTATATCGTCCACCTTCTTCTTCTACATCTCAGGATGGAGAGCTTTTTGATTTTTTTAACTTCTTTTCTTGCCACTTCGAATCCAGCTTTACTCTTGGGAGACTTCAACATACATTTAGACTGGCTTAACCCGGTCTCCAGCTGTGGACAAACATCACTGCTTTTAGACTTTGTCGAGTCTATGGGTTTTGTACAACATGTTTCTAAACCAACTAGAGGTCTCAAATTTCTTGATTTGGTTATATCTTCACCGGAACTAGTAAGTGAATGTAAAGTTAATATCCCTTTCAAGAATTCAGACCACAATTCCATCTCTTTCAAATTAGAAAATCCGTTAGAACCCCTTATGTATGAACAGTCATATGATTTTAGTAAAGCTAATTTCAACTTCATCGGTAATTGCCTCTATCTTACTGATTGGGATAGATTATTTAACGGTTTTTCTGACATGGATGACCTTTATAATCGGTTTGTAAATCATGTGTCCTCTCTTTTCCCTAAGTTTGTTCCTCTCAGAAAGTCAAGGTTAGCATTTGAGAAGTACCCTTCACATATCAAGAGTCTCTATGCTCACAAATTAGCTCTCTTCCAAAAGATTGGTTTAAGACCAGTCCAAGACCTCTATTCCAGAGTATGTGTTAAGCTTGATAGAGAAATTAAAAAGTATTTACGGAATAAAGAAAATGCACTTCTTAGTAATAATCATTCGCAGAAATTCTACAACTACATTGGAACGCGGTTAAAATCCAACAAAAATACTTCCGGAATCACTGGTTCATTGGTCGATGCTAGTTCAAGAGTTCTGCGATCTGAAAAGGATAAAGCTGAAGCGCTGGCTGTGTATTTTTCTTCTGTATACATCACCGATAATGGAGTTCTCCCTAGATATGAGGGATTTATTGATAAATCTATGCCTTTCTCATTGATCTTTCCGGGAGAGGTTAGTTACTTTCTGAAAAAGTTGAAGTCAAGTTGTACTCTACCCGCCGATGGAATTCCCTCCATAATCTACAAAAAATGTGCTTTTGACATGGCTGAACCTCTTGCTATCATCTTTAATCAGTCCATTCTTACTGGTTCCATTCCGAATCTTTGGAAACGGACATACGTGATTCCTATCCCTAAGGTTATAGCTCCTAAGAATGTCTGTGAATTTCGACCGATTTCTTTATCACCTAGTTCATGTAAAGTTCTAGAAAGGATTATGAAAAGAAAACTCGAACATTGGTTTCAGATACATAAAGTTATACCAGAGGAACAACATGGATTTGTACGTGGAAAATCAGTAACTACCCAACTTCTTGAGTGTACACAAAAGTGGCGTAAATCTCTTGATCTAAATCGATCTACGGATATTGTTTATATTGATCTAGCCAAAGCGTTCGATGTTGTGTCACATAGCAAACTCCTATTTAAACTCGAGAAATTCGGTATTAGAGGAAACCTCCTTGATTGGTTTGAATCATTCTTAACTGATCGTACTTTCTTAGTTAAAGTAGGTAATTCTTCATCTTCCATTAAATATGCTTCTAGTGGCGTTCCCCAAGGTAGTGTTTTAGGCCCGCTTCTTTTCTTGGTATACATATCAGATATTGCCAATGTTTTCTCACGACTCCCACTTGTCGAATATCGATTGTTTGCAGATGACATAAAGGCTTACACAAGTTATGACTCTCGAGTCCTCTCTACTGCACAGGCACAGCTTGCAACAGCATTGAGCAGATTCGCGGATTACTGTGATGCATGGCAACTGAATATTGCGGAAGAGAAATCTAGCGTTCTCTATATGGGGAAATCAAACCCTAGGTTTTCCTATATGCTCAATGGTGTACCTATCAAAAGCAGCGAGTGCATTAGAGATCTAGGAATCCTTATCGATGACAATCTTACATTCAAGTTACATATTGAGTTGACAATCAAAAAGGCGCTAGGTACCACTTTCAATATATTCAGATCTCTCTCATGTAATAAACATGATGTATATTTACGTTGCTTTAAAAGCTATGTTTTGCCAATACTTGAGTTCGCCAGTCCTGTGTGGTCACCGTACCTTAAGAGAGATATACGTGGTCTCGAAAGAGTTCAACACATTTTCACTAAGCTTGTTGTTCATCGCTGTAATGTTAGTTCAAGTTTTTCTAGATTAGTTCCATCCTATTCGAGCCGACTAACTCTGTTTAATCTGAATTCATTATATACACGTAGAACAGTTATTGATATTATCCTTGCTCTTAAGATCGTTCGTGGTGATATCTCGTTGCCAATTAGTTCCTTCTATATATTCAAACCAACAAATGGGAGAGTTTCCTCTTTCCGCCTCGCCACATCTTCCTATAATAGATTGAACCTTAAATATTCATTTGCATATAGAACCACATTCTATCTGAACAAGCTCGGTGATTTCTGTTTGTGTAGCTATAGTGCTTTGAAAGCAAAGCTTTTATGTCTTCCGAATCTATTAGGTTTTCTAGAAATTGATATAAATGATCTCTGATTTAAAGAAATAGTCCGCCTCTTCTCCTACCCTTCCTCAGATCCAGATCAGCGCACCAGACTCAGTTGCCTACCGGTCCGCTTCCCGGTACATCCTCAGTCCTCTTCCTGAGAGCCAGTCCCTCCCTGGCGTGAGATGCACTGCCTGGTTGCTGCTGGTTTGCCTTCTGGGGAGGGTTTGCCTTCCCCCCCTTCTCCCCATCTTAGCATTTTTTCCCTCTAAACTTTACTGTTGCTTTTTATAAATAATATTATTCACGCATTTTTTTTTCTCTCCGACATTGATGTAACATCTTCTTGATGTATGAATAAATAAATAAAATAAAACAGAAATTATGTGGTGAGATAATTTTGAAAGAGTGTACAAACTTGGACCAATCAGCAGCGATGCAAAGTGCAGCAGCTGCGAGGGATTCTACTGCCATTGCCCTCTTCGCTTCTTCTGCTGAGAAAGCATTCTTCTTCGCTGCTTCCAACAAAGAAGGCAGCCATTTCTGAAATAAACACGCTCTCAAGAAATTGAGATTAACAATTTCTTATTCGCAAAAGCCTCCAGAAATTTTTTGAGAAGAGAAGAAAAATATGTTTCGTATAAACTTTGAGATAATTCGGTTCGAAGGTTTCGTGAAATGAGGATAATAATATAAATATGTTGAAAATGTTGTAAAAAAAAAACTGAAGCAATCTAATGGTTTGAGCGCGGTATCTTCATTCTTCTTCAGCACAAGTCATAATGTTTCCTTTTTTTGATTGTTCGCTAACCAAAAAGAGTTCCTGGGTGGGACCGGAATGAGCTGCTATGTTGCGGATGATTTTGGCTGCCATGAGATCCCCCTCTTCCAGACAAAGATGCATCAGACCATCCAGTCTTCAACAAACAAATGAAAATGGCACATAAGACAATCACGAAGAAGTTTGTCGATGATGGTAATCACTATACTTATT
Source organism: Allodiplogaster pararmata (assembly GCA_964056735.1). NCBI lineage: Eukaryota > Metazoa > Nematoda > Chromadorea > Rhabditida > Diplogasteridae > Allodiplogaster > Allodiplogaster pararmata. The sequence continues at coordinate 39,865 of CAXKTG010000149.1, forward strand.
TTGGTATCTGGAGAAGGGAGAATATGCAATGCAATGAGAGATAGAGAGAGATAATGAGAGAGATTACGAGTTGCTAACCCTTGCCCTGTGGGACTGCTGGCAATCTGCGCATTCCTCTTATCGGTGCACGCATTGAGGAGCGCGGCTTTTGTAACATCAGTTGCTGACCCCGAAAGAATATCTCGCATCAACTCAATCATGCTTTATATGTATAGTACCCCAGTTTTTCACATGTCATTCCAATCCTTTCCAGCATTCAGGGATCACTACTTTTCAAAATATCAGCTGATTCACTCTCTTAAATTCATATTGCTTCCCACAAATCTCTATTTGTTTTATTTTAGAACGGTATGTTTGTTTCGATTACGTTCTTTAATTCATATCTTTCATTTCTCAGGATACTGTTACGTTCCCATTAGTCTTTTTGATCTACCTCTTCTTTTGCAAGTGATAAGAAACAGCCTGAAACACACATATTGTTTGAAGTGGACCTCTTAGCAATTCCACCAGTTGTGAACGAGAAAAAAATGGATAGATAGACACAGATTGTCTTCGAATTAAATATATTTTTCTTGTATCTGAAGCTATTTTCAAAATGAGTGTTATCACGTTCTTAATTGACAGTTATCAGGTTCTGAATTGATATGTATATGAAAATGAAATAAATATATGAAAAATAAAAAATTAAAAGGCTAATTTTTTAAACGAACGAATTGTATTGCATCCGTGAAGGGTAGCAGGGCTTTGGCATCGTCACACAGCGTAAGTTGGTAGAAAACATTCACCGCCTTCCTCTCAGAATCTGAAACCGGTCAATTGTCTTTCTATTGAAGTAAACGGAAACTACTTCTGCTAAATAAACAAACGAGAGAAGGTTTTGCAGTGTCAAAATTTTTTGCTTCAGTTTTGCAAAAAGGAAGACTCGTCAGATTTCGCAATAATAGTTCTCAAACCGACCTAAAGACTTAACTTCATAACTAACTCCTGATCAAGTATGATAAAACCACCTGCGAGAAGCGGCGCAATATGCGCTACGAGGCCTGCTGCGACCATTCCC
>CAXKTG010000151.1:0-44000 GCA_964056735.1 Allodiplogaster pararmata
GTTCAGCTGGAAGCCTAACTTGAAGGGGGGAAAGGTGTGGCTGTTCAGCTGGAGCTAAATTGAAGGGGGTAAAGGTGTGGCTGTTCAGCTGGAGCTAACTTGAAGGGGGAAAGTGTGGCTGTTCAGCTGGAGCTAATTTGAAGGGGGAAATTTGTGGCTGTTCAGCTGGAGCTAACTTGAAGGGGGGGAAGGTGTGGCTGTTCAGCTGGAGCTAACTTGAAGGGGGGAAAGGTGTGGCTGTTCAGCTGGAGCTAACTTGAAGGGGGGAAAGGTGTGGCTGTCAGCTGGAGCTAACTTGAAGGGGGAAAGGTGTGGCTGTTAGCTGGAGCTAACTTGAAGGGGGAAAGGTGTGGCTGTTCAGCTGGAGCTAACTTGAAGGGGGAAAGGTGTGGCTGTTCAGCTGGAGCTAACTTGAAGGGGGGAAGGTGTGGCTGTTCAGCTGGAGCTAACTTGAAGGGGGAAAGGTGTGGCTGTTCAGCTGGAGCTAACTTGAAGGGGGGGAAAGGTGTGGCTGTTCAGCTGGAGCTAACTTGAAGGGGGGAAAGGTGTGGCTGTTCAGCTGGAGCTAACTTGAAGGGGGGAAAGGTGTGGCTGTTCAGCTGGAGCTAACTTGAAGGGGGAAAGGTGTGGCTGTTCAGCTGGAGCTAACTTGAAGGGGGAAAGGTGTGGCTGTTCAGCTGGAGCTAACTTGAAGGGGGGGAAAGGTGTGGCTGTTCAGCTGGAGCTAACTTGAAGGGGGAAAGGTGTGGCTGTTCAGCTGGAGCTAACTTGAAGGGGGAAAGGTGTGGCTGTTCAGCTGGAGCTAACTTGAAGGGGGGAAAGGTGTGGCTGTTCAGCTGGAGCTAACTTGAAGGGGGGAAAGGTGTGGCTGTTCAGCTGGAGCTAACTTGAAGGGGGAAAGGTGTGGCTGTTCAGCTGGAGCTAACTTGAAGGGGGGAAAGGTGTGGCTGTTCAGCTGGAGCTAACTTGAAGGGGGAAAGGTGTGGCTGTTCAGCTGGTGAGCTAACTTGAAGGGGGAAAGGTGTGGCTGTTCAGCTGGAGCTAACTTGAAGGGGGGAGAAGGTGTGGGCTGTTCAGCTGGAGCTAACTTGAAGGGGGGAAAGGTGTGGCTGTTCAGCTGGAGCTAACTTGAAGGGGGGAAAGGTGTGGCTGTTCAGCTGGAGCTAACTTGAAGGGGGGAAAGGTGTGGCTGTTCAGCTGGAGTTAACTTGAAGGGGGGAAAGGTGTGGCTGTTCAGCTGGAAGCTAACTTGAAGGGGGGAAAGGTGTGGCTGTTCAGCTGGAGCAAGCTCACGAACGGATCGAAAAGGAGTACGAGATTCTGCTGCAAGAGAAGGAGAAACATGAAGCTTTTGAAAAAAAGCCTTTCACAAATTAGAGTCTCAGTTGATGAGGTGAGCAATCAGTTTAAAGATACAGTATTTTTTCCTAGGAGGATACCTCCTGGGAGATGTCCAGCTGTTGGGGTTTCTCCCTCGCATAGGTCATATGTTCTTGTCAAAAATGCGAAAATAAATTTTTTTTTTTTTTTTTTTGGAGCCGACCTTTTTTTCTTTTTCGATCTTTTTGACCTTTTTTCGGAGCCGACCTTCTTTTTTTTTCCTTTTTCGGAGCCGGAAGCTTATAATGGAAAAGAGTGGTTGATAGGTCAAGGGCAGAGTTGTTAACTACTAATTATTATTTCCATTAAAAAAATTAAGTTCAGATTCCACAAATAAAAAATTACTCGTGAAGTAAAGCGGTAGTTTTGTGCTGTGTTTGATTACTCAACCACTCATCATTCTATACTCCTGGTTTGAATCCAGGAGAATAGAATGAGAATAGACTACTAATAAAGCAGTTCCTTTATTAGTAGTCTATTCTTGATCTACACGCCCCTTTTTGTCTGAGATGAGTAAGAGCTTGGAGTAAAACTTTCAAGACTTGTGGTCCTATGTCGATTTTACATTTCTAATTTCGCCCATTATCTCCCATTACAGTATGGCAGGGGCGACCATAACTCAACAAAGCTCATTTGCTATTGTAAGAAAACTGGTGAAGCAGTCTCTCTTCGAATTGATCTCTCCCCGATCGGGGAGTCTGGAATAAGAGGAAGTGAGATAGAAGTGAAAAGCAAAGAAGTTAGAGATCATCATCATTCTAGACTTTCCCGGTCGGAGAACAGTAATTTTTGGAAATTGTCAAGAAAGAGTTGTTGCAGGATGGTGGAAGAGAATCATGTACTCACTGAGAGAGTCGAAACACTCAGCGCCATGAATTCCCTCCTCCGCCCGGCGTTCCAACGCCCTTAGAACTACAAGTCGTCAGACTGAATGCGTATTTGGCGGACCTTGCACGTCACAGTTGGTTGCCTGTAGGATAGGAAGAGAGGAAAAGAGAGAGAGAGTGAGGTAGAAAGAGAAAAAAAAAGAGAATTAGGAGGAAAGAGAAAAAAGAGAGATATTGTAATTCAAGAGAAAGGTAAATAGAAAGAATGTTGAGAGAAAAAGGTAGAAAGAGAAGAAAAATAGTGAGGAAGAGAGAAAAAAGATAGGATTATGTAGGTAGAGAAGAGAATGAGGTAGGGAAAAAAGAGAATTAGAAAGAGAAATAAGCCCAAATTAGGCTGAAAATCCGAGCTTCTAAATAGGTGCGATAAATCTATCATCTTACTGTCAATCTTTTTCGACTCCATGAATATTATGGACGACAATTAACTAACCGTACTCTAAGATAACTTTGAATTAACTGCTTCTTTTCTTGATATCTCGCTTTTCCCATTCCAGTTTTTGATGGCCAATGTGGTTTTCTGATGGCACTCCCCCATCAAACATCTATCAATTCTTATCTGATCATTTTAGACGAAGAGCTGAAAGCGTCCTGTGAGCAGAAAAAGATGGAGTGTGATGCACAGGCGACGACTCTGCAAGTTAGTCAAGTATTCACTGAGTCATCGCCGAATATTAGAAGTTAGTCAAGTATTCACTGAGTCATCGCCGAATATTAGTCATGTCATAGTCATCACTGAGCTTGCGCCGAATAGTAGTCACAGCATAGTCTTGTCATCGCACATAAGTCATTCATTACAATAATGGAAAAATCCTTGATTGCTACTACGTAGAACATGAAAAATACCGTTAAAAGGTGCGTAAACACAAGAAAAACAGAAACAGAGTCTTATGTAGAAGCTTCGAAACAATAACTTTCCCACATTCTTCATCAATGTCGGTAATCGATTGAGATTTGAATTTTTAAAAAAATTATTTACTGATTTTGTCATCAAAACGTTAGTAAATCAAATTAACTTTGAAGGAACAAAGAGCTCACATAAACATGTTGGAAGTGGCTCTCAACAATGCAAAAGGAGAGATTCGCTCGGAAAGAGAGGGTGACTTATTGATTGGATTCGGCGGCATCACTCATTTATTACCTTCGGAAACACATGCCACTTGCATTTTGACGATTTTCAGAAGAAGACAAAAACCGTTTTTCAGCGGTAGACTGTGTGGCTCTAGGAGAAATCACTTCAAACCAGAGCAAAAACACACGAAATTCGTACTATAGATAAATTATTTCTGTGTTTTTACCCCATCCTGAAAATTAGTTCCGACTAAAACTCGACAAATCTCGGGCTCAATAAGGCTATGCAAAACAAAATATTTGTCTGTGGCGATATATTTCTTCGTCTACATTGAGTATTTCTTTGTCGATGGAATGCATTTCTTGTTCCTTTACGTTAATTTTGTAGTCTAAGGGCGGTCTTCTTTTCATGGACTGTGCTTCTTTGTTCTTGAAGTGTATTGTTATTTCCACAGGGTGTCTTTCTTTTTTGTCCGCGCGATAAACTCATATGTTCTAGGAGTTCGTTACTCTGTCCATGATTAACCTTTTTTAAGACCTTTAGAGCATTACTTTTGACCTTATTATCCAAGTCATATAAAAAAGGATTGCAGATGTGTGAAGAACTCTCGCTAGAGGCGGAGAGGGCGGTGCATCTGCAGAAGGTGCTACAAGAGACGCTCTATGACAAACAGGTAATGTGGGCGGGGTGGGGCAGAGATAGGGGGTCGCATTCTCTTCTTCCATTCTTAACGCCGGGGCAGAGATGTCAGGAGTCGCATTCTCTCACCCATCCTCAACGCCTGGGCATATATGTCAGGGGTCGCATTCTATTACTCCCATTCTTAACGCCCTGTATGGCCCTCTTATTGTTCGTGAAACTCTAATCCATCTCTGTCTCATTCACTCTCACACTGTAGTCTCATCGCGGACCCCTTGCTCATGTTAGCGTAGTTTCCGACTAGAACAGGTTCTTAGAAGCAATCAAGAACTTACTTGTTTCTTACATTAAACTTTTCCTAATTTCTGTATTCGGGATTCTAAAATATGGGATTCTCCTCAGTTGCCGTAGGCGAAATAAGATGTTAAGCGGGAAAGTCAGTTTTGAGAGACCGAAAAAGAACAGAAAGTATACCGTGTTCAGGAAATGCACAGAAGTAAGTGAGGCGGAGTGATTGAATTGAGTTTGAAACTGAATAAATACTCAGGGAATGAATACATTTTTTGAGAGGCAACTGTACTCGGTTCACTATTTGCTTGTCCCCGTCAAAAAAAAGAAAGATTCAACGGGAAAAGCTGGGTTTTCAAAATTGAGTTGGTAAATGATTGAACTATCGCACAGAAAAAATCTAGTCCACCGGGCGGGATCGAATTAGAATTTGAAGATTGAGTTGGTAGTTTTTCTGATTACTTTTCTTGTATGAGTAGGCAAGAGAGGAAGCTCATGCGATGGACAAATCACAAATGGAGATGGAAATGGCGCAACTAAAGATGCACGTCAACAAGGTACCGCATCTTCTGAACTTTCGAACTACGATAATACATCAAGAAGTGTTAGCGGGCTTTCTTATGGGCTGGTACCCGGTAATTGGAAAGTTGTGCTCTCAATTAAGGTTTTTTGCTAGTTTTGCCCCGTCTGATGTGAGCGAAAGTTGTGGTTTCAGGACAACGCGATGAGCGTAGCGTTTAAAAAGAACACTTCGAGTGGGAGGATGGATGCTGGCGAGGACACCATTTCCAGGTGGAAGAAGGTAACCTTCTCCCCTCTGAATCTCGATGGTTGAGCGTGACTCCTCAATTAAGTCTACTGAACCTGCCATTTGGGCTGTAATGAATCCATCGAAGGCTTCAAGTGCGTCATCTTTGCTCGATTCATTAACCTGAGTTTTCCTTAGATCTCTTAAAAGTTCCAAAAGTCATTCTTGTATTGAGCGGGTAATTTTGGCCAGCAACCACACTGAGAATTTGTAGAGATGTTTGAGCTTTATTTTTGGGTGAGTTTGGCATTCGTCCACCAGATATTTGGAATTTTGCCGATTGCAACGGCGTGGTTGGTATCTGGCTGTTTCTTGTCAGTCGCGTAAGTAGTTTGTGGATCGATGACTTTGGTGGGTGAACGGCCGGCTGAAAGCCTAGGGAGTGGGTGTGATGGAGTTTAAAAAACCATTTCTCTTTCTTATCACCCGCCAAAATAAGCATTATTCATGAGCGAACGGCAGACTTAGGAAGAACACCGAGTTTTTTGTGTCCAGATGTAGTTTTGGTGCGAATGGATTTTCGGTGCACCTGCAGGTGAGAAAATATTGATTTGCTGATTTAGATGGTGAGAGTAAGTTTGTGTATTGATTGAGATGTTGAGAGGAGGTTATTGCGATGGTTGAGATGGTTGCACTGCGTGACGATCGCATCACCCAACTGGAGAAGGCTCTACTAGAGATGCAGACCAGAATGCACGAAGAGGAGGAAAGGAAGAGAAAGACAATCGAGCAGTTGACCGAGACTCTCGAGGCCAAGATCCAGCAGCTGGAAGAGGAAAAGAAAGATGGGGTGCGAAGATTCCCTTAGAGAGAAACAGGGAGGGGAGAGACAAGTGTCTTCGAGGTGTAACAAGTGTTTTCGAGGGGGTAACAAATGTCTTCGAGGGGTAACAAGTGTTTTCGAGGGGGTAATAAATGTCTTCGAGGGGTAACAAGTGTTTTCGAGGGGGTAACAAATGTCTTCGAGGGGTAACAAGTGTTTTCTAGGTTGTAACAAATGTCTTCGAGGGGTAACAACTGTTTTTGAGGAAGTAACAAATGTCTTCGAGGTGTAACAAGAGTTTTTGAGGGGGTAAAAATGTCTTCAAGGGGTAACAAGTGTTTTCGAGGGGGTAACATGTGTCTTCGAGGGAGTAAAAAGTGAAACAGACGACTTTTGTTTTTTTCTATGTGTATTAGCTTAACGATGAATTTATAGGTAGAAAAAAGTCATTATTTTTTAGGAGGGACAAGTTAGACACGAGACTTAGTGTAGTGCCAGTTAGCGAGCTTATTATACTTTCGATTCCAAATCTGGAAAGAACGGGCTTTTTGTGCTGCTAGAGATCGGAAGCTTATGCGGGAACAAATGAAGAGCGGAGAAAAAAAAAACCACTTTTTAGCCGGTAACTATGTAACATTAAAAGTGAACCTTGGAATTGAGAGGTGCCAGAACGATAGATTTGTGCATAACTGATTGAGCGATTCGCAAGTAACATGCACATGTCTTGTTTGGGACAAATTGTTGCTCTTTGAGGATCGCCGAATTGCTGTGCTAACTGAGGAGAAAGATAGGTTGGCGGATCTGGTAGGGAGTGATAGCGACGCAGAGGAGATCAGGGTTAGTTGAGACACTCATGCGCTGGCCTTTGGAAATGCTTACATTCAATCCAGCCATCTGTTTTTTAGAGAAGAGAGCTAATACTCAAATCATGACTTTCGCTCGCAATTAATCAGCGCACGCCCATAGCTTATAAAAGGGGTTGAGAGATAAGAAAAAAACGACTGCTATCCGAGCGGAGGTGCGAGCAATGGGTAAAAGGCAATGAAGAGTAAGCTTCTTGTTATTTTAGACCCTTCCTCTTTTAAAAAGGTTGTTTTTTCCAAATTTTTAACAGTGGTGGTGACCTATGCACTCACTTCTATGAAGTAATGGTTCTCAAGCAGGGGTAAATAGCACTCACTTCTATGAAGTAATGGTTCTCAAGCAGGGGTAAATAGCACTCACTTCTATGAAGTAATGGTTCTCAAGCAGGGGTAAATAGCACTCACTTCTATGAAGTAATGGTTCTCAAGCAGGGGTAAATAGCACTCACTTCTATGAAGTAATGATTCTCAAGCAGGGGTAAATAGCACTCACTTCTATGAAGTAATGGTTCTCAAGCAGGGGTAAATAGCACTCACTTCTATGAAGTAATGGTTCTCAAGCAGGGGTAAATAGCACTCACTTCTATGAAGTAATGGTTCTCAAGCAGGGGTAAATAGCACTCACTTCTATGAAGTAATGGTTCTCAAGCAGGGGTAAATAGCACTCACTTCTATGAAGTAATGGTTCTCAAGCAGGGGTAAATAGCACTCACTTCTATGAAGTAATGGTTCTCAAGCAGGGGTAAATAGCACTCACTTCTATGAAGTAATGGTTCTCAAGCAGGGGTAAATAGCACTCACTTCTATGAAGTAATGGTTCTCAAGCAGGGGTAAATAGCACTCACTTCTATGAAGTAATGGTTCTCAAGCAGGGGTAAATAGCACTCACTTCTATGAAGTAATGATTCTCAAGCAGGGGTAAATAGCACTCACTTCTATGAAGTAATGGTTCTCAAGCAGGGGTAAATAGTGACCGGACAAGCTATGATAAACGCATACGTGTTCTTTCCAAAACGATTTACATTCTTTCTACCGTTCTATTTAAATATTTTTCTACTCTTCTTTTCAGCTTTTTAATATGTTATTACCAATTCGCTCAGTGGGTACAAATGTGTATTAAATCGGTATGATTCAACGGCTGCTGCCAAGCCCTACAATTTTTATGATGAGGAAGACAAAAATTATTCGATTTGCTTCTCCAGGAGCGTCGAGATCTGGAACAATTGTATGAGATGAAAATTAGGATAGAAGAACGGCAGAAGCAGCGGGCCGCGGTCGCGTCAGTATAGTTTTATTGATTGAAAGGTTCGCTTATTGAAAATATGCGCCTCGTCGCCATTTTGGCTTTAATATAGGGCGGTGAGCTCCATAGAACGACCAGGACGAATGATTTAGACTCGAAACAGGTTATTCTGCAGGGAAACATCCACAGCCGATCCTCATCAAGGTCCTCCGAGCTTTGACACCGGTCCAACCACCGTATATGTTGGCGGGCGACCACCGTCGGTTACGAGTCCTCGCTCGATGCGCAGTCCAGTTCAAATCGAGACATCCAGATCAACCCAACCCTTTACTGAACTCCAAAACTATACCACGAGAAATCCGCGGCTTCGTGATGCGCGTGCCGACTTGAGCAGTGATGACGAGGTTGACTTATAGGGATGGGTAGATGTTACTGTTGTTGTCTTTTGAATCTGGTTGCTAATGAATATATCAGAGTTAAGTATGATGGAAACGAAAAAGTATATCGGTGAAAGTCGGTTGTAAATTATGAATTATACTTGGAGTTATGCAGCAGTTGGTATCTCTCTTTCTCATTTTCTATCTCTCTCTCGTTCACACATTTTATTTGTGTCTCTTAGCGAGAATTGTTTTATACTTGACTTTTATTTCCTGAAAGGATTGACTAGAAATGTGCTTAGAATATAACATATGAAATAACTTTTTCCATGCATTTATGCAAAGAATCTCGAATAAAGATGTGGAGGTGTGTAAAGCGGCTTTCATAGCAACTGTCTTAGCCTTTCTACTAATATGATTTATACTTCATTTAGATAGATTTGTTTTTTATTCATATCGTCAATTATCTTTATTAAATTTTTATTCGTGATATTGTTTGAATATCGTAAAGATGTGAAAAAGTATTGAAGTAATTAATGATTATAGTTGAGTCTTCTACTTCGATGTTTGTATATTCCGCATTACTCTTGAGATATTTTTCATATCAGATAATAACTGTCTTTGCTACCTAATGAGTATGCTTATCTAACAGGGATGAATTACAGCTCAAAGTACGTATAATTGGGCATTTTCATGAATCGGGCATAATAACAAGTTGAAACTGTCTAAGACCGTCAGTCGATTCGAATAATGCTCCTTGTAAGAAATATACCTATTTTTAAATCTCAGTTTTTGAATAAAAATTATTCATCGTTCCTATATTTACAATAAAATTTTAGAAAATACGATTACTTTAAAAGCCAAGAGAAGAGCAAAGCAATATTTTAATTTTTATATCCGAACCTTCATCTTCTGAAGAAAAACCTACAACTTAAGCTCTATACATCGTATCACGACATTTTGTTCCCGCGACACTTTGTACCGCAAAATTTTGTCAGTTTTCAGTTAATTTCCCCTGTTTTTACTTGCTTAGGCTCAGGTAGAGATAACGCTAACGGCTACGGCTTGGAACGAGATCGTTTGAAAAAATTTCTCACAATATCATTTTTTTGTCAATTTTATTGTGGGTCTGTGATCCGTACAACATTGCCTGTTGCAAAATATATTTACTCAAAATAGAGCTGATAAGATATTTTCCATCATTCTGAGTTTTTCGGATGGTTTCGTTTTTTATTCGATTGGGCAGTAATAAATTCATCTCGCATCCTATTGTTTCTTCTTCTTCTTAGCGTTGTCCCGCGCCGGCCGAGGTCGGAGTAGGGTCCGCTGTACGGCTTCTAGCTCTCCAGAAACATCTGTCCGTTGCGTCTTCCGAGTGGAGTCTTGCAAGGCGCAGGTCTTGGTTGAGCGTATCCATATATCTTGTCTTCGGTTTGCCTCGCGGGCGTTTGCCTGGTACTTCCATGTCAAGGGCGTGTCTTGCGATGTTGGTCGCGTGTCTTCGCATCACGTTGTAGGCCAGGTCTCCGTCGAATAGAGAAGCACGGGACGGATTGCTGTTTTATACATCTTTCCGCGTATGCCAGCTGTGATATTCCTATCACAGAGGACACCTGTAACTTCTCTCCATTTCATCCAAGCTGCATTTACTCTTTGGCGTGCCGCTGCATTTGTTGACGTGTCTGAGGAGATGACAGAACCAAGGTACTTGAATTCGGAGGTCTTCAGGAGCGGTTCACCGCTGATGTGAACAGTTCCCGACGTTTGCACTCCGATTTCCTGGTACTCGGTCTTCTTGATGTTGAGGCGTAAGCCATGCCTACTAAGAGCGTCATTCCATTCTTGGGTGCGTTTCTCGATTTCGGCACGTGTAGGAGCAGCAAGGAGAATGTCGTCGGCGTATGCGATGGTTGACGGAGCCGGAGTCAGTAGAGGACGCGTGACGGTATCCATAACCAAAATGAAGAGATGGGGAGACAAAGCACTCCCTTGGTGCACTCCAACGTTTACTGCGAATGGCTCTGTGATGCCGACCGGAGTTCTGACAGTACTCTTTGAATCATCGTACATCGCCATTGTCCATCGAATGTACTCTTCAGGAACCTGATGATCGCGCAATGCATATGAAATAAGATCATGGGGGACTCTGTCGAACGCCTTTTCCAAATCGAGGTAGGTCAGATGGAGAGGTGATCTTTTCTCTGCGTGCTTCTCGACGAGTAAACGGAGTGCAAATTTTGCATCTGTTGTGCCTCTTCCGTTCACGAACCCGCATTGCTGAGCTGGAATATCGACGATTCCGCCTTAAAATGGCTAAAAAAATATAAACGGTCCCGCCTTAAAGTGGCTAAAAAGGCGGCGGATTTGAAAATAATTTTAAAAGGCGACGCGCGTGCGAGCGCGCTTTTTAAATGTTTAATGAAAAATCGATAAGGGCCGTTTTTTTCACTTTTTTGTTTGCGATCCGACATGCATTGGGCATTGAGAGAGAAAGCATTGAGAGAGCAATGCATTGAGAGAGAAAGGGTAAGAATAAGAAAAAGTGGATGAGAGAGAGTAACATTGGCAGAGAGCGATGTAGAGAGAGGGAAAGTCAGAGGTAGAGAGACAGAGGAAAAGAGCGAGTTAGAGAGAGATGGGAAAGAGCGGATGCGTCTGCGTCTCGAGTGCGTCTCGCGTGCTCGAGTGCGTCTCGCGTGCGTGCCTGCGCATCCTAATCAAAATTTTGCGGGCTGGCCTTGTCTATCGAAAGTGGTCGTCTGACGGGGGGTGTGCAAGTAAAATCAATGCGATATCATGAAAAAATTAATCTCTCACTGTTTCCAGAGATTTATCAATTTCATTAAAAGTTCTGGACTTCTCTTGTAAGTCAGCCGTTTACTCAAGATTGATCTTTGGGTCTACACGCTTCATTTACGGGTGGTAAGAAACATTCTGGCCTGAATATCGAATTCAGGCTAGATATATCACCCGAAGACGACGTATGCTGCTGCAGGCTGTCTTCAAATACTTTCGATCAATATCTGTTATGAAACATTATGGCTCTAAGCTGACCCTATCCGGTATCATACTCCAAGTTGAACCGAATATAGTTCGCCGACGTATAACCGAAGCCCTCCTTATCAGGGCTGGGCTTTTTTGGTTGTGTTTTTTGACTATTTCGAAAAAAATATGCCTCAAAAATTCAACAAAAAAAAACCAAAAAGAGTTCAAAATTATTCATATCTATTCAGATCTCGTGATGACCTTAAAAATCTTGACCGGAAGAACCCCCATTCCTCCATTCAAGATGTTCTACCCTCAAGATCACAGATACCCCACTAGGTCACACAAGTTCAGTGTGACGCAACCCAGTTTCAAACATGTTAAGCTCTCTGAAAACTTCTCAACCAGAGTAGTTCCGGTCTGGAACAAACTCCCAGAGACTGTATTTTTCATCAAGCATTCAAAACAGCTATCGGTAACCTATTAAACGATCCTCATATTCTCGACTCCAGACCCAAACCGTCTTTACCAAATCGACTTACCTCTTTTCTCACTGTGAAAAGTGTCACACCTTGGTGTTGATACGAATCACTCCTTTATTTGACCCCCTACCTGCCCCTTCCGAAATCACCCTTGCGATAAAGTTTTTTTTATCATTTTTATTATTATTCCATCTTCTCGGACTATGCCTGTCCTCCTCAGATTCAGCCCTAAACTCAATCGGATCGCGCCAAAAGCTTATCTGTACTCGTCAATCTCTCTGTTTTCTAGTAGAATGCAAACGTTTTATTGTTTTATCTCGTTTTATTTCGCACTCTCTCGTTCACTTACCAAGAAACTCTAATCCTCTCATTCGTCGTATTAGTTCATTGAGTTAATACCTTCTAAAGTGTGAAATATACACGAAACGTAAACTAGTTTTTTCACTTGCCTCTCAATGCCGTACTTATGATTCTATTTTTCGCTCAAAAGTTTCTTCCGAATCTTTCGCTCGAATTGTCGATAACTCTCGCAATGTAGGAGATAGCATACGTAAAGAAGTGCGCCAACGGCTCTATAAAAAATTTTAAAAGTTCATCATATATACGGATGCCAGCAAGCTAGCTATAGGGGCAGTTCTTTGTCAAGAGGCTAAAGACGGTCATATGCACCCAATATATTTCGCCTCGAAAGTGTGTGCCCCAGCGGAGAAAAACTATCATGTTACGGACTCTGAGCATTGGCCGCTCTCAGAAAATTCAAGTTTTTCATACTTGGAACCAGAACAATTGTGCGCACTGATCATTAACCACTTAAAGCACTGTTCAATAAAATGAACTCGTCGGCGCTTATCATTCAATTCAATTCTTTATTCCGCTTGAAACAAAACATAATTCTTGTATAAACAATATCTTCAAGTTGAAGAGGTTCGAATAGAAAATGTCTACTTGAAGAGAATCAATTGTATAAACAATTGATTCTCTTCAACTATGTATAAACAATATCTCAAATTGGTCACGTGAATTCAAACTTCCCTTAGCTGTCGAGAAAATCAACTGTCTCCGTCTTGGGAAATCTCAAAACGATTACTTCATTGATAGCTCGCTGATAAAAGTCGTTAATTTAGTCAGAGACTTAGGTATTTTTGTGGACTCTAAGCTCAAATTCAAGCAACACGTAGAAATAATACGTGCTAGGACTCTGTGTAGAATTTCACAAGTTTTCAAAGTGTTTAGATGTTTGGACTTGAACGGTTACAAAACCATTTACACCACTTACATCAGACCACTACTTGAATATGGTACAATTATTTTCTCTCCAAAAGTCCACAGTAATAATTCGAAAAGGTTGGAATATCCTCAGAGACTTTTCACAAAAAAAGCTTATTCTCGTTGTGGAAGTAATAGGTTGAGCTATCCCCAACGTCTCGCTGAATTCAATTTAGATTCACTAATCATTCGACGACTCCGTTCTGATTTATTGGTAGTTTTTCGTCTACTTTCTGATAGAGCGGATTGTCAGACGTGCAAAAAAGAGCTGAAGTTAAGAACTGAAACCAATCTCCGCACTTCAGACCGAACCTCCAAATTAACTCTGATGAACTTTAAACGATACAATGATCCACATTCTTTCTTTTCTAGAGCAATTGCTTTATGGAATAAAGTTACAGATAATTTCAAAGAGATTCAAGATATCGAGGCATTCGGCAAGGCTCTAGAAGAAATCGACCTATCGAATGTCATAGTTTTACCGAACTTTCTGTTGTCAACAGCAAGAGTGGACACCAACGAAAATTGACCGTCTTATTCCTCATTATTCCCCTTCCTATTTCATGATTCCATATAAGCGATGGCCTTACAAGCTATCCTATGGTAATAAAGAACTACACAATAATGTTAAGTGACGAAACAGATGACACTGTCACAAGAAAAGTGAATTCAGTGAAGGTTATGAAAAGTGAGATCTAAATATGACAAGAACAATGAGGAACATTTCATTTTAGGAAAATAGGAAAGCACACAAAAAAAAGCAAAGAAAGCAAAGCTTGTATCTTCAGTTATGAACTATTCATCAGCAATTAAGAAGTATTCATCCGCAATAATAACTTGAAATTCCAAAAATTCAACTCACTCTTTATCATTCGAGAGCTAACTGAGAACACAAATAAAATTGAAAAAAAAGAGGAGAAACAGAAACAAAACATTTGAAGAAACAAAGCACTTGAATTAAAAATGTATTCTAGAGTTGGTGACAATGGTCTCACAATCAAGCTTGATAAGTTCATTTCTAAAAATGCTAGAAGAGCTTGTAGAAACCAAAGAACAAGGTAACTTATTCCAGACATTAATCATTCTTGAGGCACAAGTGCTTGTTCTGCTTTGATATTTACACGGCAAGCATATTCTGTAGTTATTCGACTCTCTCAGCGAATAAGGCGATGGGCAAAGTTTAAACATATTTGAGTAATCTACTTGAATATTTCCGAGCAGACATTTATGGATGAACACAAGATCGGCCACATTTCTTCTATATTCAAGCGAGGAGATGGAAAGAAAATTCAGTCTAGCAACATAACTCATTTTGGGTAATCCGGCCCTTTGTAGTAACCTTCGTGTAAATGATCTTTGCACTTTTTCTATGCAGTTAACGAGACCGATAGTTACTGGGGACCATACCTCACTCCCATATTCAATAAGGGGTCTTATGTATGTGGTGTATATTCTGAGCAGAACTTTAATTGATTTGGTTTTAAAGGCTCTGAAGATCATGTTTATACATTTTTGGGACTTTAGGGAGGTTAGTTCAATATGTTTAGAGAATGTGATATCTTCCTGAAATGTAATGCCAAGATCTTTCACTAATGAAGTAGTTGGTATGATATTGTCTTCTAGGTTATATGTTACTTTTGGATTCCTAGGACCACAGTGCATGATAAAGCATTTTTGAGTTGATATCACAAGTCCCCAAGTCAGTGAGTAATCGGAAATGGAATCCAGACTTTTCTGAAGAGAGTCTCTGTTCTTGGAAAAAATTTTGAGGTCATCGGCATATAGAAAACCATGGACATCTGGCTCTATGTGCTCCATGATATCATTTATAAATATTGAAAAGAGGAGGGGTCCAAGGCAACTCCCCTGGGGAACACCACTGTTGTATACTTTAGGGCCTGATAATGTTTCTCCGATTGAGACTTTCGAGGACCTGCTCGTGAGAAAAGAACGGATAAGATAGAGGAGGTTGCCCGTTATTCCCACTTTTTCAAGTTTGTGAACAAGAAATCTTATGTTTACAGAGTCGAAAGCCCGTGAAAAGTCGACTAGACAGATGTCAAAGTCTATTTTTTTATTCTGAAGCGTGAGGTAAATGGAATGAGCCTCTACCAGGGATGTTACCGTGGACCGTCTCCGACGGAAACCATGTTGTTTGGGATGTAGTATGCCATTGGTTTCCAGATATTGATAAGTTATATTGAAGATCAGTTTCTCGAATACCTTTGACATAGAGCACACCATAGTGATAGGACGATAATTTTCGATCTGAGAGCGGGGCCCTTTTTTATGAACTGGTTTGATTATTCCTTTTTTCCAGGCCAGAGGGTAGTGCCCTAAGGTTAGTGAGTTGGTGAAAATGATTGAGAGAGGTATGGCCAGTGAGTCCAGACAATTTTTGAGTAGTCTACTTGGAATAAAGTCAGGGGAAGAGTTCAGTTTCGGAGCTATTCGTTTCAGAATGGAGTTCACCTCAAAAGGGGAGATGTCATTAATGTGGTCGAGGTGAAAATTCGGGCGAGAGATCTGAAGGGGTCCACTGATTGGTAAGGGTTGTAACTTATCAAAATACTCGGCGAAGTGAGTTGCTTGTTCGAAGGGGATAGTAGTTGGTTTATTGTTCACTATGAGAGCAGGAATAGATGTGTTGCTTTTAATGCGGTTGGATATAGTTCTGAAGAATACCTTATAGTTTCTCGGGAACTTAAGCTTGTCTTCCCTAAGAACCTCGAATTTGACTAGTTCTTTGTGAAGTTTCTTGGATGTGCGTAATGACGTAATGGAGAGAGGGTTTCGTTTGTTACTTCTCTGTAGGAAGCTGTATAATCTTCTTATCTTGGGGGGATATTTCAAATGTGTTTTGACATTCTTATTTTTTGGAATCCTATTATCCATTATGAATTGGATGATGTTGGTTAATTTATCGACACTTTCGTCAATAGTTAGGTTTGAGAGCATGTAAGTCCAGTCGATGCTAAAGAGGTCTGAGTTGATTATTTCCCAATCTGCCTTTTTCCAGTCTAACGATGAGCTGGTGCTTGTGATAATACGCTTGGCTCTATCTCTGATTTCAAAGTATATTGAGGCATGATCGCTGGTGGAGAAGGGAGGCCTGACAATACAGTCTTTTATGATATTTGAATTACAGAGCAGGCAATCGAGTGTATTTTGAAGTCTAGTGGGAGAAAGTACGAGTTGTTTAAGATTGTTGTCGCATGTCATGTTTAAGAATGCAAGAGACATACTACATGTATTGGGAGCGGTGAGATTTGCCCAGTCTATCTTGGGGAGGTTCATGTCTCCGCACAGAATGGTGGGAAATACTTCAGTAACATGAGAGGTGATAAACGAGCAGAGATCCTTTGTATTTTCTACTCCACAGCTAGGAGATCGATATATATTAATCAGTCTAATGGCCGAGAAAGCAAACGAGAAAGATGTGTTAGGATAAATGTCTATTACTAACCCCTCGCACTGAGCCTTGCTATATTGAACAACTAAAGATGAGGAGATGGCATTATCTACTAGAATGGCTACGCCTCCTCCTCTTTGTGCCAATCTGTCACCTCTGAATACCGTGAAGGGTAAACTATCGGTTAGAATGGAGTCGGGAAGCTCACTGTGCATCCATGTCTCAGATAGTAAGAGAATGTGATATTTACAGCAACGAAGAAGAAAATAAAGATCATATAGCTTATTCATCACTGATCTACAGTTGAAATACAAGCATTTGATTACTTCTTTTCTAGCTCTTTTATCCGACTTATCCTATGGTGAATAACGAGAGGTTTTCCTAACATGTCTTCTTCTGGAAACAAATTCGTCTGACTTTCTGGGGCATGAGGCAGATTCTTCGGCGTTTCTGGTAATGCGTCTGCTTCTGACTTGTAGCGGCTTCACTGAGCTTTCCGCCAGAGAAGGAAAGTCAGTTGAAGAAGCCTCGAATGTAGATGTCGACCGGGCCCCAGAGTTCACCAGCGAAGACGATGGCATTTGGGAGTGTTGAGTTGAACTGGCTAAGGGGGATAGTGACGAAGAGGCGGGAGGAGGGGAAATTGGTCGATAGGGTTCTCGTTTGTAAGACTGGGCAAAACGAGGAAAGGCAGGGATTAGGTGAGCATCGACCACTTTGGCAGGGGGAAAAGATGGGTTAGTGGATATTCGGATGCAGTCTCTCTCGGCTTGAAGCTCTGCCGGCGAGAGGTCAGCTCGGGAGTAACATCCTTTAGGAAAAGGGTGTTTCGCCTTTCTGCAAAGTTCCAGAAAAAGGTTACGCTTTCCAAGCGAAGAAAACTCAATTTTCATGGGACGGCCATGAGGAGCAGAGAGACGTGGGCGATCAATTGGGTGACGATGATGATTGATATTACCCTTCTCTAGGTCGTCAATAAGGTCCGCTGAATTGAGTCTGATGATAAGACGTGAGATAAGATCTTTATCTTTGCAACACGTATCATCCTCTGACTTGCCTTCTGGAAGTCCGATAATAACAGCTCGTTTACCTTTTCCTATGAGCATATCCTTGTCTCGATAAGTGGATTCGACGATAGCTGAATACAAGTGGGGTCTAAGTGTGGCCGGAGAGACAGATGACTTTATGGATTGCATTTCTTCACTAATCCGTAGAAGTTGCTGTGACTGGTCCAGAATTACTTTGTTCATGTCAGAAATCTGTTGGGACTGAGCAAGTATCATCTGTTGAAGCGGCTGCATAACTTTTGTCAGCGTTTCTCGGACAAGACTATCGATGAACGGAAGAGAGACTGTGGGAATTTGGAGGTTGCAAAGATTAGGAGGAGATTTGCCATCAATTGGCAGAGCTCGGGAAGGGTCACCACTCATAGAGAACGGAGATCATTCAATGATCATGCGATGGAATCAAGAGCTACGATGTATATAAGTAGGGGAATATGTGAAAGGCAGTGTCAACAAGCTGGCGGATGCGTTGAGTAGAATCGAAATAGTCGAGAATGATAAAGGAGAGGTAGTGGCAGAAAAGACAGAACTTGAAAGGGTTTTGAATAAAATGAGCTTCGAAGGTGTCAAAGACCAATGGAGAACATTGACAGAAGATAATGAAATGGGGAAATTGTGGCTGTAGAGACTGAGAGGAGAAGTGGAAGGATCACTACGTGAGAAAGGATTGAGGTGGTCCATAACATCTGAGGAACTGTTACAAGTAGAAGGAGCTTATCTTCCTCTCCCTCACTTATCTTCCTCTCCCTCACAGTGAGTGGTGACTGGACAATTCGCTCTGATATTGATTTTCGTTACCTCAACACGAAAATGCCAAGAACCAAAAAGAATTCCTCCGCAAAATCTCCGAAGTCTTCTCCTTCGACCAAATCCCCCTCCGCCAGTGTCTCAATCTCCGAAACAGTTGCCGAAGCTGTCGCCTTCGCTACATTAGATGCTCCAGACGGAATCTCAATTCCACTTTGGAAATCCATTTCTCGGATCATAACCATGCTTTCGTCTACACTCGAAGCCATATCTTCCAAGACATGTCGTTGCAATTCAACATCCCTTCATCCTAGCGCGACACTGAAATCATCTGGGTCGCCTTCCGCCTTCTTGTCAACTACTTCTGATGAAGAGTCTCACAGAAGGGCACGTTCTCTGGTCATCGCGGGTCTTCCAGAAAGTCTCTCTCCAGCAGCAAGCGAGAGGGTCGTCCATGACGAGGCTATCGTCCAGTCTCTTCTGGATGATCTCAGTATTCAAGTTAGATCAGAAGCCGTTTTCAGAATGGGTCAAGGTAATCGTAGGTTACTCAAAGTAATGCTTCCTGCTCGTTCTTTCATGTTGGCAGGACTTCGTTCAGCTTCTTCCATCCGTTCAAACCCCCATTGGAAGGGGGTTTTCATCAGGAAGTCAATGACGCCTGATGAGTTGATGACCTGGAATGCAAAGCGAGCTCAACTGAAGGAACTCCGTCTGTCTAATCCATCGTCGACTTGGGTTCTCTACAAGGATGATCTGTGGCTGAAAGAAGAAATTGGAGGAGCACGAAGAACTCTACCGCCCCCCTTGCGGTTATCAACATCTTCTAATCAGGGAAACTGATCCAGAAAGGACTATGTTATAGATCTTTATTTTCAACTTCCAATAAATCTAGTTCAGTATTCTCTGTTTCTTATTTCAATGCACGTTCCCTCAAAAACAAAATTGATCTACTTTACCATTATTTTTCATCAACACAACCAGATATTCTATTATGTAGTGAGACTTGGTTAAATAAAAACATAGTAGATGCCTCATTGACAGCTAATTCGCCTTATTGTTTGCTCCGCTGTGATAGAACTTCAAAAAGAGGTGGTGCTGTCTGTGCTTTTCTCCGTAATCATTTAATATACTCTGTTGTAACTCTCAAGACTAAAATATCAGCTGATGTCTTAGCTTTCGATCTCTTATGCAACTTATCACTCTCCAGAACACGTTTCATTATATGCTATCGACCGCCAAACACTACTGTGCATCAGAATAATGCCTTTTTCGATGTTCTTACTCAACTGTTAGCGGTACCTCAACAATCTGTACTTTGTGGTGATTTCAACTTAGAAATTGATGTTGACAAAAAATGTTCTTCAACTGAGCCTCTTATCGACTTGTGTACAGACTTTTCTCTTCATCAATTTGTAACTGAGCCTACACATGGTAAGAAAATAATAGATCATGTTCTTGCTAAAGCTGACTGTATCTCTAATTGTAAAGTTTGTCCTCCGTTCTCTAACTCTGATCACAATTCGATTACTTTTTCTGTATTTTTACTTTCGAACCCACAACCTGTTGTAGAAGTTTTTGATTTCAACCGGGCCAGTTATGCAGATATCAATAAGCTATTATCAAATATGGACTGGACACTTGTTTTCGATGATTTCATTTCTGTAGATGACGTAGTTGATCGATTGAATGTTATTGCGAAGTCTTTAATTGAGAAATTTATCCCTAGAAAACGTAGGAAAGCTGCTTTTGAAACTTATCCTGAGCACATCCGTAACCTCTTCGAGCATAAATTAGCCCTTTTCTCTAAAATTCATGTCCCCACTGTTCTAGAATTATTCAAACGCACTTCTCAAAAACTTGACAAAGAAATCAAGAAGTTTGAAATAAATCGACAGAAGGCTTTCTTCTCCGATCCTAGAAAGTTCTATCAATACGTAGGAAATCGTCTAAAATCCCATTCTTCGATTCCATCTTTCACAGATTTAGTTGGTTCTTTTGTTCACACGGATGAAGCTAAAGCTAGTGCTCTATCCGATTTTTTCTGTTCCGCTTTCTCAATCGATGATGGTTTGATTCCGAATGTTGATAGAGTTATTGATCATTCCCTAACTGATATGCTTAATCTTCCCGGAGACGTCAAGTACTATTTAAAAAAGCTGTCTCCTTCTCTTACGCAGACATCTGACTCTATTCCTCAGAAATTTTTACAAAGAATGCGCTTCGTCGCTTGCAGAACCACTAAGCTATATTTTCAATTTCTCTATTAAGCTGTTCGCTGATGACATTAAGTTGTATATTTCTTATGATGAACTAGGTGCTCAAATCGCAACTCTGTTTAGCAATAAATCAATTCGATAAGTATTACGATACATGGCAGTTGGCAATAGCTGAAAAGAAATGCAATGTTCTACATTTAGGTAATAAAAACCCATGCTCAACCTATTATGTAAGTCCAAATACTCTTTTCACGAAATCAACCTCTGTTAGAGATTTAGGTATTTTAATAGATGATTCCCTGTCTTTCAAATCACAATATGAGCTTTTGTGTCGGAAGGCATTACAAACAGTTTATGCCTTATTCAGAATTACTTCATGTATCACACCAGATATATATGTAAGATGTTACAAATCATATGTTCTACCGATTTGTGAATTTTCTTCATCGGTTTGGTCTCCTCATTTAAAAAATGATATTAGGAAAATAGAGAAGGTCCAGCATATATTTACTAAACTTCTCTATTTTAGATGTAATTTGAACTGCTCTCCTAATATTAGTTATGAGAATCGTTTGAATACTTTAAATTTGACCTCTCTATATTGTAGGAGAATCATTAATGATCTCACTTACGCTTTCAAAATAATCCGAGGTGAAGTTGATCTTAAAGTTAGTACCTTTTATGTGTTCAAACCGTGTAATGGTAGAACATCCGCCTTTAATTTCCACATACCTTTCACAAATAAGAGGTTAACTTTCAATTGTTTTGGAGTAAGAACGTCTAGGTGGATGATTAGTTTACCTGCTCAGGTTATGACTTCTCCCAACTCTAATGTGTTCAAAAAGAGGCTCAAGATGCTAAATGTTCTTGAAATTCTCGATCTGCACTTACCTAATCTCTGAGTTGTTCCCTTTTTTGCTTTCTCTCTCCTTTCTTATTCTAGAAAATCATTGTTCAGATGTTATTGTCAAGAACAACGCTCACTATTGTATGAGTTATCTTATGTTTTGTCACATCAGTATTGATGTATGAATAAATAAATAATAAATAAGGGAGAAAAGAAATATTACGTGCCAAAATGTTTGAGAGAGGAGTCGATACAGGATAATCATAACTAGGTGCTCGAAGGCATTGGGGGTAGAAAAAACATTAAAGAGAATGAAGGAATACTACTGGGTAAATATGAGAAAATATGTCAAAGAAAGTATTGATAGCTGTTTGAAGTGCGCACTTTTCAACCTGTCAGAGATCATGACTCCTCCGTTGAAGCCTATTGTAACAAGCGATCCATCCGAGTTAGATATATTTGGTAAATCGTTTTCGAAGTGGTAAATGGTAAATCGTTTTCGAAGTGGTAAATCGTTTTCGAAGTGGTAAATCGTTTTCGAAGCGGTAAATCGTTTTCGAAGTCACTGCCAGTGGAGTTCCTCCTCAAGGCTCTGTACTAGGTCCTTTTCTGTTTACTTTATATATCGCCGACATTAATGATGTTCTCGATTGTTTTCCGAATGTGAAGTACCAGGCTTATGCCGATGATATTAAATTATATGTCTCTTATAACAAGGGAGATAAGAACGAGAAAAAAGAAGAACTACAAGAAGCTCTTGACTGTGTTCATAACTGGTGCCTTTCCAATCAGTTGACTCTTTCACCGTCTAAGTCCTTCCATTTACATATTGGTTCCAGTAATCCGTCTACTACATATGTCATCAATCAGATATCGATCGACAGAGTACCACAAGTGCGTGATTTGGGCATCCAATTGGCCGCATCCCTACGTCGTAATGACACTGTACTTGATAGGGTGGCCAAAGCTCGAAAGGCTATGTTCTCATTTCTTAGAGCCATCTCTGTCCATGATTCATCTATATTGGTCAAATGTTTTAAAATTTATGTAATGCCTCACCTAGACTTTGCTTCGACGCTTTGGAATCCTCACTACTCGAAAGATTCGACAACGGTAGAAAATGTTCAGAGAATTTTTACACGCATTGTATATTATCGTTGTTTTCCGAACAAAATGTACCCTCAGGCTCTTCCGTCTTATGAAACTAGGCTAAGATGTCTAGGCCTAACAAACTTGGCCGATAGGAGATATCAAAACGACGTTGTCATGGGTTGGAAGATTATGCAGAACCAGTCCATAATTGATAGAAACCGCATATTTAAAGAAGGACGTTGTACAAGAACTAATCCTAGTGGTATTCAAGTTGAAAAAACTCGTAACACTGCTAGGTACTACAGCTTCTCTTTGCGAGTTTCTCGAATATTTAGCAAGTTACATATTGATCTTCTTCGGGAAAAGTCTCTCAAAGCTTTCCGTAAAAAAATTGTCTGTAAATAGAATAGTGTTTCGCATTTAATGAAGTATCTAGCCTTCATATGCCATAGCTCTCAATTGTCTTTTTTTTCAAACAAATTTATTGCCTATGATGTTTGATTACCAATGCGCATTCTCGGATGCAGATAAAATATATATATATCGTCTTTTTTTTAAATGGACAGGCTTTGTCTGGAAAAAGATACCTGTTGACAGTTATCGATGCTTTCAGCAAGTACGGCGCAGCTTATCCAATAGAAGATAAAAGCGCGGAGACAGTAGCGAAAATGCTTGTCACTAAGTAAATCATAGAAATGGGGCGGTTGCCAGAAAATATACTGTCCGATCAAAGTACGGAATTCGTGAATAAGGTCGTAAATGAAAGTTCGAAAATTTTGGAGAAAAAACATATTCTGACACAAGGATACATACAACCCATGAGAAAATGAATTAACAGAGAGGTACGACCAAACTCTGATGAGATTGCTGCAAAAGAAAGTAAAAAAGGCCGACAAATGGGGTAAATTCATACCATTTGTAGTGTGCGCATATAACATAACACACAACGACATGAGTACACACAGTACACACAATGACATGAGAAACACAACGACATGAGTACAGGGTGTACAGAAAGTCCAGGTGGACAGTATTTTTTCCGATAAAAAACTTAACGGATTGAGCAAATCAAACAAAATTTTCATCAAAGTTTATTCAAATAGTTTGGGATATAACTGCGTTTTCAAATTTTGAACAGCCCTCCTTTCTCCTTGACACAGGCGCGGAGTCGCTTGTGGAAGGCACCCACCGTGGTGGACAGGTAAGCGACGTCAAGATCATCCCACGCCTTCTGTAGGGCGTGCTTCAAACTTTCCAAATACTTGTGTGGGGAAGAACAGGCCTTGCTCTCAAGGACCGACCACACAGAGAAGTCCAGAGGATTCAAATTAGTTGAGTACGGAGGCCATTCGGCGGATGTGATCATGGAGGGGAAATTGGTCTTGCACCAGTCTTGCACAACTTTAGCCTTGTGGGCGGGCGCAGAGTCCTGCTGGAACGTCCATTTGCGTCCCGCGAAGTGAGCCTGGCTCCAGGGAAGTACTTCCTTATTGAGAATGTCGTTCAGGTAGTTATTGGCATTCATTTTGACTCCCTGCTCGACGAAAACGAGTGGAGTCTTGCCAGTCGCGCAGATCCCGGCCCAGATCATGACAGAAGCGAGATGGCCCTTTCTCGAAACGTAGCGACCACTCTTATTGGCCTCGTTGACCGATTTCGACCAACTCCTATTGTTCTGGTCGTTGAAGGACTGCTCAATATTGAACAACTTCTCATCGGTGAAGAGAATATCCAAACAGTCCACCGGCTTGAACCGCTTTGACAGTTCACGACATCTCCGAAGACGGGTCGCCTTCATCTGGTCCGTCAATGCATGATTCTTCTGCAGCATGATGGGGCGAAGTCCCATGCGGGATTTGACGATCGTCTGAACAGAACTAGCCGAGATATTCAGCTCCTTCGCGAGTTTTCTGAGACTCCGCTTGGGGTTATATCGAATCTTGTCTCGGATGCTTCTCATGTTGAAGGAAGTGGTCGCGGTCACTGGTCTGCCGCTCCTGGGACGGTCATTTGTTGTACCAGCCTCAAGAAAGCGACGTATTGTGTTTTCAATGGTCCTGTGGGAGAATCCAGTGGTTCTGGCGATGTGCTTTTGAATGTGCCCGGACTGGCTCAAGCGCAGAATGTAACCTCGGTTCATATCAGAGAGCATTACCGGAAAACGAAAAGAGTTATCATTCTGATTTTTTCAGGGTATGTTAGCAACATTATGGATAAGATACAACCGAAAAATCACACGACCGCTACACCAAACAAAAAAGATGCAAAGTGACAAAGTCAGACACCTGGACTTTCTGTACACCCTGTAGTATGTTTTTCTCTAATTCTCCCATGTTATGTATTTATGGGATTTCGAACCTCTTGCGCGCTAGGAAACGATTCGGCCAGCCGAACAAAAGATATATAAGGATTATTGTTGTTGTTTTTTGCAACCGAGTGAGTGGTTTGCGATCCGAATTGAGCTATATTTGGGTGATTGCGTGTATTGAAGTTGTTTTCTTAATAAATAAAACGTGAAAGTCGTGTTCATTGCACATTACAACGGGAGATCTCCAAAAAGGGGAACTAAAGAACAAATACTTCGTGAGCTCGTACCTAGTTTTTTCTATTTTCCATCCAATGTAGCAAGCTGGTCTGTAAGCAGTTACAGAAAGGAAAGAAGAACTTTCCATCCAATGTAGCAAGCTGGTCTGTAAGCAGGTACAGAAAGGAAAGAAGAAAAAAACGCGGGATATAAGTGCATTTCTTCACAAAACGTCATTGCCTGGAAACAAAAGCTTGAAAGAGCGAAAAAATTCTTGAAGGAGAACCGTGTAAACAGGGGTCTCATAAAACTAAGAAGAAGCTGATTTCGTATCCTGAACAAGCAAATCGAGGAGAGAGTGAAAATGTTTTACGTTTTTAGTGCTTAAAAGATTCGTAGCAACTCTTTTGATGTCTATTATTTGCGAAGCAGCGTAATCGTGATAATTCGGTAAGAATTGGAAAGAAAATGCAAGGGATCCTCATAAAAAAAGGTGAAATTGAGTATTTTTCGAAAGGTCAAATGTCACAGGTGAAGGGGCGAAAAAGACGCATAAACATAATGAGGTGTAATCGAGCTTGCTATCGATAAGTTTGCTATCTTGCTATCGATAAGTTTGCTATATAAGTTTGCTATCGAGCCTTTAATAACAAGGCGCGCTAAATACGATCTATTATTTCTGTTCAGGCTACTTTATGGAACTTTAGAGTGCCAGGTCTGCAGATCTCATGTGAAATACAGGGCGAACAGTGATCTGAGAACTTCATCTAGAACAAATCCTCTTCGATTGCTGCAAGAAAGAAATTATCACAACGGCAACTTCTTTCTTTTTTACTCGAGCCATTACCCTCTGGAACAAACTCTGCGATCGGTTCCCCGACGTCGTTACGATCGAAGAATTCATTAATATTGTTGAGAATTGTTCTTTAGTCCCGTTCATGACTTTACCTGGATATCTACTCTAGGATACTTTGATTTTCTTTGATACCCACTAGATTGCGTTTTTCTTCTTCTTTCTATTCCTAGTCAGAGCCTGTTGTGTCCCCTTTTTTTTTAAATTTTAATCTTAAATTTTTTTTTCTTTTCGTTTTTTTTGTTGTTTAATGTCTACCTTATAAGTGTATGCGACAACAAGCATACCTTTGGCGAATAAAGTGAATTGAATTGAATTGAGCGTTCAATCTCATCTTAACGCGTGAAGGATTTACAAACAAGAAGTGGCACTTGTTAGTTGCTAAAAGCTTTAGTCACGAGGTGAAATATCCGAAAGAGCTACCGATGAGGTAAGTGTGTCGAGGTGGTCTTGCCCGCGCACGACGAGGTCGCATCCGAGGACGAGATATTCGATAGGCACCAAAGGTTCGAGACTTGCGAGGGGTCACTTCACCTTAACGAAAGCACTTGCACACAGGTAAACGGGAAATAGTGCGACGCGGAAAAAGAAAGCACTTGGATGTTTGATCTAATGAGCCATCAATGACATTTGTTTCATTCATAAGAATAATCATGGTAACTTTGTAATAGACTACTCATCCCTGTTTACTATTTATTCATCCTTCCCCCTACAATAATAGATTATCTAATTCTATAAGAATTATTCAACCATCGAAAAAAATCAATCAAATAGCACGGATCACCGACACTTCGTATTTTCGACACTTCGTACCCGACACTTCGTACCCTCGACACTTCGTACCGCGACATTTCGTACCCGCGACACTTCGTACCTCGACATTTCGTACCCACGACACTTCGTACCCGACACTTCGTACCGCGACATTTCGTATCTCGACACTTTGTACCCACGTTAATACGACACATCGTACCGTGACATTTCGTACCCCGAAACTTTGTTTGTAGTTTTTTTTGTATTTTTATTATTTAAGCTTGTTTTCTTTACACTTAATTGTTCCGTTTGTAGTTTTTTTTGTATTTTTATTATTTAAGCTTGTTTTCTTTACACTTAATTGTTCCGTTTGTAGTTTTTTTGTATTTTTATTATTTAAGCTTGTTTTCTTTACATTTAATTGTTCCGTTTGTAGTTTTTTTTGTATTTTTATTATTTAAGCTTGTTTTCTTTACACTTAATTGTTCCGTTTGTAGTTTTTTTTGTATTTTTATTATTTAAGCCTGTTTTCTTTACATTTAATTGTTCCGTTTGTAGTTTTTTTTTGTATTTTTATTATTTAAGCCTGTTTTCTTTACATTTAATTGTTCCGTTTGTAGTTTTTTTTGTATTTTTATTATTTAAGCCTGTTTTCTTTACATTTAATTGTTCCGTTTGTAGTTTTTTTTGTATTTTTAATATTTAAGCCTGTTTTCTTTACATTTAATTGTTCCGTTTGTAGTTTTTTTTGTATTTTTATTATTTAAGCTTGTTTTCTTTACATTTAATTGTTCCGTTTGTAGTTTTTTTGTATTTTTATTATTTAAGCTTGTTTTCTTTACATTTAATTGTTCCGTTTGTAGTTTTTTTTGTATTTTTATTATTTAAGCTTGTTTTCTTTACATTTAATTGTTCCGTTTGTAGTTTTTTTGTATTTTTATTATTTAAGCTTGTTTTCTTTACACTTAATTGTTCCGTTTGTAGTTTTTTTGTATTTTTATTATTTAAGCTTGTTTTATTTACACTTAATTGTTCCGTTTGTAGTTTTTTTGTATTTTTATTATTTAAGCTTGTTTTCTTTTTACTTAATTGTTCCGTTTGTAGTGTTACGCCTGAGGCCTCTTCCTATATGACGCCTACACTATATGAGATGCCACGCCCCATTATGCCGCCTCCTCTTCCTATATGACGCCTAAACTATATGAGATGCCACGCCCCATTATGCCGCCTATAAAAGCTATCGAAAGAGAAGAACAAGAGATCTCGGCTCCCGATCTCTCGCCCTTACCCAACGAGATCCCGATCAGTGGACCGAGCCCGTGACTGACCCCTCCCCATTTCTATATCGCCGTAACGATGCACATGCCTTAAAAGCCAATAAATGGATCATTGAATACTTTGTTTGTGTCTGGGGTACATTCACATTGGGGCCGAAACGCACACTTCCCTCACTGGTAGCAGCGAGTGGCTGACCTAGTCCGGAATAGGTCAGTCACCGCCTCTCTCTCTTCCAACCCCCTTTTTTTTCCCCTCACACTCTTCCTCGTTTCCAAGTCACTGTTTCTTTTTTTTTCATTTTCTCTTCTCTTCTCTCAGAAATCTCAATACTCTGAAGTTTCATTTGATTGCCGCTCCATTGTTTTCTCTTTTTTTTCGTTAATATGCTTAATTCATACTCTGAAGTCTAAAGTTTCATTTGATTACTGCTCCGTTGTTTTTCTCTTTTTCCTTTTCGTTAATATGTTTAATTCATTCGATGTTTTGATGTTATTAATATGTTTAACAAAATAATCTATTAATAAAAATAATAATAAAAAAAAACACAAAAAACGGGAGACCGACTGATCACCGGTCTCCCGGGGGAAAAGTAGGGATATGCTTGTTAAAGGAGGCAAGAAAAGAGCCAGCAGAGCTCTAGTCAGCGCGACGGCAATGGCCCCCCGTCAGAGAAGTAACCCGGTCGATGGAGAAATACCCAGTGGACGCTGGAGAAGCGGCATCGTTCCCGCCTGAGGAGATCCGACCGAAGGACCGCGAGTTTGGGAATAACCGGTCAGTTGTAGGAATAAAAGTAAAAGCTTAATTCAGAAGTTGCCCGACGGCACCAGAGCACCGTCAAAGAAGTAACCCGGTCGATGGAGGAATACCCAGTGGACGCTGGAGAAGCGGCATCGTTCCCGCCCGAGGAGAGCCGACCGAAGGACCGTGGTTCATGGAGAACCGGTCAGTCAAACTAAGAAAGTATCGTTATATCACTATGTCAATCGTATGTGTCCGTCAAGTACTAACATTGGCTCAGTAAGTGCTACTGAACTGCAACTCAACCAAGTTACTGCTCCGGCAGAATCTATGTCAATCGTGTGTGTCCGTCAAGTACTAACATTGGTTCAGTAAGTGCTACTGAACTGCAACTCAACCAAGTTACTGCTCCGGCAGAATCTATGTCAATCGTGTGTGTCCGTCAAGTACTAACATTGGTTCAGTAAGTGCTACTGAACTGCAACTCAACCAAGTTACTGCTCCGGCAGAATCTATGTCAATCGTGTGTGTCCGTCAAGTACTAACATCGGCTCAGTAAGTGCTACTAAAACTTACCTTTTGATATAAACTTATTGTAAAAATTTCAAGGGAAAACTTAAATTTTTATAAGACGTAAACTTCCAATTTGTAAGCGTGCTTAATACCCTAAGACTATTGTAAGCATACATCGAGATGATCGAGATGAGAGTTGAATTGATTTAATGTGGAAGCAATCATGAATTTATGACAAAATGTTTCGAATATACATTTGACGACTATTTTTTTGCGCGAATCTATCTGAATTCATTTGCGCGAATCTATCTGAAACCTATTGGCGATTTCTTGTTTTCCAAGTTCGTTATTTGATCTTGAGCAGATGTATGTGGCTTTCGTTCCTCATCTTTCTTGTCTAAACCCTCATGAATTTATGACAAAATGTTTCGAATATACATTTGACGACTATTTTTTTGCGCGAATCTATCTGAATTCATTTGCGCGAATCTATCTGAAACCTATTGGCGATTTCTTGTTTTCCAAGTTCGTTATTTGATCTTGAGCAGATGTGTGTGGCTTTCGTTCCTCATTTTTTTGTCTAAATCCTCCAAAATCTATGTCGACCTACGCTTCTGTAAATTCCCTCATATTATCCTATAACAGGCATAGCAGAGGTGCGAACCAATTCAGCGTATCAATCTCTTGTCTAAATCCTCCAAAATCTATGTCGCTCTACGCTTCTGCAAACTCTCTCATATTATCCTATAACAGGCATAGCAGAGGTGCGAACCAATTCAGTGTATCATCATATTAGAAGTGCGAACTAATTCGGAGTAACATCAAAGACTCTTTCGCAAGCATATGTTACTCATAGTTTACTCTGGGGCATTCCTCTTGGTTACTTAAGCATATAAGGTCTCACTCCAAAAATGTGAGTGAAGATACTGAGGGCCAATATATCAGGCTATATATTTGGAGAAATGGATGAAGGAAAAGAGGAAATAATAAAGAGAGAAACAGAAAGAGAGAGCGGAGAAAGATGCTTTGACGTTTTGCGCTATCACATGTTGGCTACCACTAGAATTGATCTTGAACATATGTATGTGACTTTCGTTTCTCATCTTTCTCGCTGTATCTTGTTATTCGCCGAGGAGCATCGGTTTGTGGACAATAAGCATCTTTTTTCCCTTTGTCAGAAGCATCTGTGAATGAAACTTGACACCTTTTCGGCTAAACGCGAGATTAAAGGCCTGTCTAATTTAGCTTCTGAAAGCACTATGTTTTGGAGCTAACCCCCTTTCTTTGTTCTTGCTGGCATTTCCCATCAAAAAGGGACATTCAAAGATTCAAAAAAGCGAGAAGAAAACAGAAAGTCAAAAAGAGAGAAACATAAAAGAGAAAAAGCGAGAAAAGAAACAAAACAAAAAAGAGCAGAGCAGAGCGAAAGTCAAAAAAAAAAGAGAGAAGCACGAAAGGGCAAAAGCAAAAAGACGCAAAGAAAAACAAAGAAGAGTGAGAGCAGTCTGAGACAGAGAAAGTTAAAAAGAGTAGAGTTTTGTGACTCACTAGAAAAGCTTCAGAGGAAAGGTCGTCCTTTTGAGTAAGACAGGCAAGAAAAGAGAAAGAAAGTCAGAGAAAAGGCAAGAGACAACTATGACAGAGAAAGAGAATCAAAACATTTAGATAGATTAGTGGCACTGATAAATCACTTCCTGTCTGGGAAAGCAGATCCATTAGATCAAAAGGGGGTACTGTGGAATTCCTCAACGCAAAAATAGTACGAAGAAAGGAATAAAAAGAGAAATCTGGTGGAGATAGGAATTTGAAAAAGGGGCGGGTCACGTTCAAATAACGTGTTCAAGTAAGAGGTGACAAAGTAAATATCCAAAAACAAAACGAAAGTTTTCTGGAATGAGCGTCAAGCACCTATGATATAACTTATAGATATCTCTTCCCCAAGTATAAAAGGACCCAACTCAAGATCAAGGGTACGAAGTGAGATGCCTCTCAACGGAAGACAGAGGAGTGAAGCGGCCTCCATGGACCCCGGCGAACGGTTCCCCCACACCAACATTGGTTCAGTAAGTGCTACTGAACTGCAACCCAACCAAGTCACTGCTCCGGCAGATTCTATGTCAATCGTGTGTTGTCCGTTAAGTACTAACATAGGTTCAGTAAGTGCTACTGAACTGCAACCCAACCAAGTTACTGCTCCGGCAGATTCTATGTCAATCGTGTGTTGTCCGTCTAGTACTAACATTGGTTCAGTAAGTGCTACTGAACTGCAACCCAACCAAGTCACTGCTCCGGCAGATTCTATGTCAATCGTGTGTTGTCCGTCAAGTACTAACATTGGTTCAGTAAGTGCTACTGAACTGCAACCCAACCAAGTCACTGCTCCGGCAGATTCTATGTCAATCGTGTGTTGTCCGTCTAGTACTAACATTGGTTCAGTAAGTGCTACTGAACTGCAACCCAACCAAGTCACTGCTCCGGCAGATTCTATGTCAATCGTGTGTTGTCCGTCAAGTACTAACATTGGTTCAGTAAGTGCTACTGAACTGCAACCCAACCAAGTCACTGCTCCGGCAGATTCTATGTCAATCGTGTGTTGTCCGTCTAGTACTAACATTGGTTCAGTAAGTGCTACTGAACTGCAACCCAACCAAGTCACTGCTCCGGCAGATTCTATGTCAATCGTGTGTTGTCCGTCAAGTACTAACATTGGTTCAGTAAGTGCTACTGAACTGCAACCCAACCAAGTCACTGCTCCGGCAGATTCTATGTCAATCGTGTGTTGTCCGTCAAGTACTAACATTGGTTCAGTAAGTGCTACTGAACTGCAACCCAACCAAGTCACTGCCCCGGCAGATTCTACGTCAATTGTATGTTGTCCGTCAGGTACTAACATTAGTTCAGGACTAGGTGCTGAACAACTATCCAACCAAACCAATGCTACGAAAAAGATCGAGCTAACCGGCAGTTTCCATTCAGCCGCATGTGAAACTGCCGAGCGTAAAAAGAACCAACGATCGGTTCGAGCCGAATGGTTATCATTTGCAGAAACCCTGCCAGGAACAGAAGAGACGCTAGCGCAAGGACCAGAGCCACAAAAAGTAACACCACAGAAATGGTGGGACTCCGTGCTTGATTGGGTAGCAAGCACGGAATCAACCATTTCTGTCGACAAAGACTCTTCCGAAACAACGTTAGTCTTTAACGGAGAGCTCCATTGTTCAGACGACACAGTAGAAAATACCCCGTTGTTAACTCTACAGCCAGGAGAAGTCATTAATCCACAAGAAAACGCAACGTACAACACAGTTCCAAGTTCTCCGGATACCTCCCTCAATTCAGAAGGAATCTTCACAACAATAAGAGAGTCAGTCTCCGAGCCTAATTTCCAAAGGAGACGAAATCAAGAACAGGTGAGGGTACATACTTTGGGGTCGTTATTATCACCCATTGCCCAAATCAATCCTAACATCTTTCATTCAGGAGCAGAAAGCGAGTTCTCTAGTGCAGAAGAAGCTACAGAAGAAGTGGCTGAAGAAGCCAGGAGCACCGACGAAATTCAGTTGGCCACACCTGTTCCAACGCTCCCTACTATCTCCATGTTGAGATCAGGGTCCACGGAAAGCCTTGAACAAAACCCACATAGTGACGCAGATGAATATACTAGACAATTGAGGGTCTTGTTCTATAGAACCAAAGGAGAAGACTTACTTAAAATGAGTCAAGCAAAACAACTCAGAGATAAAACAGCTCAAGCTATTGAAAACGCTTACGATAAAAACAGAGACGATATCAAAAAGGTTTCCCAGAGTTTCACGAAATACTGTGAGGATCTGGAGAAGTTTCTAAAAGAGAAAGGGATGTGGGAACGAGACACCCAAGTCTCGAATGGTTCCACGACACAACCAGAGGTGGCGCCCACTCTAAACTATATAAGCACACATGATCAAGAAAAAGGTAACAATGATGAAGAAATTTCCGATGTTGTTTCAGAAGCGACAGAAAATAACGAGACCCCTCTGATGGCGATGCTGACATTGGAACCACTGGGATCAAGACTGTCCCTATTCACGGGAAACGAAACAGGAAGCGCTTTCTTCTCATGGATAAGAAGGTTCGAAGACTTGATCAGAATTCAAAGACCGGTTTACACAAACGAACAGAAAGCAGCATGCTTGACCGCTTACCTAGATGGCCCAGCAAGAGAAAAAGTAGAAGAAATGCCTACAGAACTAAGAAATAACTACGAGGCAATAATAACATGCCTCAGAGGGACTTTTGGCAACCCACAACAAAAGTACTTAGCGAGGCAATCACTAGCTTCTTGCAGACAAGAAATCAACGAATCCGTCAGAACATTTGCAAATAGACTCACCAATTTGGTCAAACTCGCAACCACGGGTCAGGCGTCGGATGTAACTCAAGATAGACTTTTAGAAGAGTTCCTTGGAAGGGTCTCTGCCCCGCTGAGACACCAACTTAGCATGACCGAACCCCAAACATTCGATGAAGCGCTGAAGAAAGCAGAAAAGGTAGAGATGCTTTTGGCAGAGATCGCACAGGACAGGGCCACAACTGCAGTGCTCAACCCTAGTATTCAGCTCCTCGAGAACTCAAAAAACCAAGAGTACGAAGGAACTAACAGAAACTATGGGAACAACGTTAGCAACTACAGACAAGGAGGAGTAAGGAGATACGAAACTAGGAACAGTAACCTCTCCGAGATAAGATGCTTTCACTGCAATAGAATTGGACACATAGTTAGAGACTGCCGCACCCGTATGCGAGAATTAGAAAGAACAAGACGTAATCAAAGGTCACCAGGATTTCGTAGTCAAAGTCCGGCATTTTCCCGGACTTACAGGACTCCAATCAGCAACGAACGCTTCAACCCTTCCACTATCAGAAATAGGGTAAATAATGAACCAAGAAGAATCGATAGAAATTTCTCTGACACCAGAATGAACTCACTCGATAGAATTGAACAAGAAACTCAGGACAGAACTGAAGTAGAAGAGCTTCGCCGTCGACTACAGGTTAGTGAAGAAAAGAACACAGTTTCGGAACAAAGAATCCAAGCCCTCTTAGAAAGGCAAGAAAGTGAAGTTACCAGGAGTAACACAACAAGAAATATAGGCAATTCACCAACTCGCAACGCCATAATGATGCTATCCATAATATGTTTGAGCAGTTTCTTCCCAGTAGCCAAAGCTAAAACCTGGCTCTGCCCAACAGCTAATCAAGAGCCTGAACTAATACACCTTTCGGCTCCCGTGGATTGTAGGGCATTGCAGCCTTGGGTTACCACCGAGTCAAACTCAATTTCCATAACAGTTTTTCAACCAAACCACAAAAAATACTCTTCACAAGCAAGCGCTTGCAAAAGCGTCATACAAAGAATAGTATTCAGTTTGGGCCCACTTGGAGGGAGGTACGAATATCACCAAGACATCCAAGAAACAGTCACCGTAGAAGAGTGTAGAAGAATGGTACAACACAAAACTTGTAACAGTGGAATCCTAACACAACAAAACTCACTCTGGTCAACACTTAATGATGCGAAGTTTGAGTGGCCTAGCTGGCCACTCGGTTGTTGTAGAAACTACACCGTCCAAACACGGAATTGTGTCTTACTGGAAACAACAGTAAACATGAGACATTCAAACGGGTTCCCTGAATCTGCAGCAGGAAATATGCGACACTGTGAATACGAAAAAGGTCAATGTGTACTGTACGATGGTACTGTCTTGATCTGGTCCGTTAATAACGAAGAAACTTGTGATTTTGTTGAAGTGATGAACCTGACAGGAAGGCGGTCCGAACAAGTATTCATCAGCGACAACAAGGAGATAGCGCTGTCATGGAACAATAAAAGTCGCTACCACCAAAATTGCGGTCGTGATTTAATAATTTCAGACCAAGGGTACGGAATATCAGTTAATCGTAGAGCTAGTCGAAGTAAAAGAGTCATCCCCCTAGAAGCAGACGCAGGGCTGACATCAACCAATCAGCTGGCAGCCCAGCTTCTCGCAAGTGAAAAAGCTAGCATAAACGCAGTTATGCCTACGGTGCGCACAGCACTAAGTAGTCTCTGTAAACAATTCAATATCTTATCCGAGATAATAAAAATTTCACGAAACGAAGACGCGACCCTGCTGACAAGAGCCCTAACAAACAGAAGAGGAATAAAAGCCAAGTACGTGGGGAAAGGCTTGGTAGAAGTACATCAATGTTTTGAAATTCCAGAGACGGCAGTCAAGTTGATTCCATTCAACGGTACATGTTACAAGATACCAAGAGCTCAAATCACTCTTCCAGGTGGCACTCTATTGTCGGCGTTCCTAGAACCCGAAACTGGAATAATATCCGACAAAGCCCAGGTTATACCCTGTTCAGAAAGCGGAAAAGTGTACCTTCAGAAAGAGGAACACTTGATCATATACGACCCTATTAGTGGTAGGCAGAACCAAATCCAGATGGATCACGTCACCAAGTTAGGTCAACCAAGCATAAAGGGATATGGTAAAACACCAGCTCTGACAATCTTCCACAACCTAGTCTTAACAAATATATCTGATACGTTAAGCGACACGACCTGGCACGAAGCGTGGGAGTCTAAAAACTTTGAACACTTCCAAGGACATGCCAAGTCCGACCAAGACTTAGACACCTATAGCGGACCAGAAACGACCCCCAACGAACAAACAAACTGGTTAAAGCTCATATTTGGATACTGGTCACTGTATGATCTATGGGTACTGCTTTGCTCGCTGATAGTTACAGTTAGACTGGCTCATTTTATTTTGAAACAATACATCAAAAATATGATGAAGCCACAACCCCTCAGGTATATCATAAGGAAGAATGGTTTAGGCCAGGGAACGGAAGAAAACAAGGTAAGCATTCGTGAAAGCAACGAGGTCGAAGAGGCCACACAAAAAATGTCGCAAGCCACTACACGCCGAAACTCGATCAAAATGCCTAGTTTCGGTTCATCGATTCGTATAAACATGCTAACACTTAACTACAAGGAAAAGTTCTTTACCGCACAGATTCCGCTATATGTCAACGGAGTAAAGATGTTGGGCCTCATAGACACAGGGGCAGGACTAACAGCGATGAGTGCAGGAATGGCCAAGCTACTGGGAATTACGAAGTTAGAAAAACCTTCTTCACCATATGCATCGGGTGTCTCCGGAGCAACCATCCCTTTCGCAGGTGAAGCAACCGTTCAAATAAAAATAGGAAGCTTATCCATTACCGGAATCGTTCACTTCACAACTAACGACTGCATTCCCTCTTCGCCAAAGAAATACAACATCATTCTGGGTAATGATACACTCAAGTTACTACCCAGATGGTCAATCGACTACTATAACAGGATTATAGAGATAGGAACAGATAACATTCCGTTCATGAACAGCCTAAACGGTCTTAGGGAACCAAAAGGAATCGCGCTGAGAGCAACGAAAACAACATTGTGCTCCCCGAATCGCGAAACATTCGTAGATTGTTATGCTTCTCCTACTATGTATAACACATTGGTCACCACGGTCCCTAACCAAGAACTCACCAGCAAAGGTATGTTTATAGCACCAGCACTCCTTCAGAAACCGTTTATGAAACTTCTCGTTACGAATCCTACGGAAACGGAAACAGTAATCCACGCAGGTCAATGCATATCTAGAGCAGTTGCAGCATACGGTGAGAAAGGATCATTCACTGAAGGAGCAAGCCTTACGGACATTAGCTTGCACTCACTAGAAGCCAGGGAACCGAAGGAGAAAGCTAAGAAGAAAGTCAATTGGGCGGATCAAATTCCAAACAGCGATAAAGAAAGAGTATCAGAAATAGTCAAAGAACTAGAATCGTCAGTAGACCTGTCCCAAGCAGAAGTGAACGAAGAACAAAGAGAACAGCTAAGAAAATTATTTATAGAATTCCGAGATCGCATTTCTTCATCGAGTTACGACTTGGGATCTTATGAGGCATCACCTATCCATATAAGAACTACCACGGAATTCCCTAATTATCGTCCAAGACCACCAAGGATACCAATAAGATTCCAAAAAGAATTGGACGAAAGGGACCAAAAAGAAGTGCAAAATTTTTGCAGTAACAGGAAAATGCTGGCGGAACTCAAAAAAGCCGGTAGACTCTACGAGCTGACAGAGGAAGAGCAGGAATTCTTCCGGATTACGGAAAAGGCGACGAACAACCGGAGCGCGAGCCTTCTGAGAACAGTGATCGAGGCATATAACCCGAAGATCGTGATGGCAACGGTAGCGTCGTTTCTGAACGCCACGAATAACAAAGGGGTTTTGAGGCCGCTGTTCTCCCAAGACAAGCAAAACATCATGGTTATTGCGGACGAGGCATCCACAATCCCTGAACCAGTTCTGATAACCGTCTTGGGACGCCTCCCAAACGCCCGAATCAGAGCAGTCGGAGACACCAAACAGCTCGCCCCCTTCTGCCGACTCCCAAAGGACAGCTTAGGGGCGCTGACGGCTGCGCAAGGGCTATTAGACACACTAGCAAGGAGCAAGAACGTGCCAAAAACGGCCCTCACGCACACATTTCGAACCCATCCGGAACTAAACAGGCTTCCATCTCAACTATTTTACGGGGGAAACCTCAAGAACGGATGTACGGAGGAGGAGCGGAATCTGGTGACGAGTAGAATAAAGCTACCAAACCCGAAAATACCATTCGTGTTTGTGGCCCTAGACGGGGGAAACTCAGTCAAGGCACCATCAAAGAGCTACATGAACTCACATGAGGCAGAAGTAGCGATTCGACTAGCGAAAATGCTGGAGAAGGCAGGTTTCACTCAAGAAGAAGTGTTTGTGACCACATTCTACAAAGAACAACAAAGGGAGGTCGCGGAAAGGAACAAGGAAATCGAGGTCGTCACGGCGGATTCGGCGCAGGGAAGGGAATGTGAGGTATCAATAGTCCTCACAACAAGAAGTGATCCTCACTCGAAGGGTCATCTCACCGAGCCGAGAAGGATGAATGTCGCCCTGACGAGGGCGCGCAATGGAGTGTTCGTAATCGGATACACGCAAGTCCTCGAGAAGTTGGAGAACTGGAGGGAAGCGATCCAATTCGCCAAGGCTTTCCAATTGATCGTGGAAGAAAAGCACCTGGACTCCCTTGAACTACGCGACTACAAGGAAGAGTTTCCGGCGCTGGAAAGGAAACGAAATTGAAAGATTGATTCCGTCTACGAGGAATCGCCACAAAAAAAAAAAAAAAAAAAATCATTGAAAAAAAAAAATAATAATAATAATAAGGAGGAGCGGAATCGAGAGAACAGCGAAACGAGGACGGCGAGGCCGTGAAAAGAAGATCAGCACAGGTTAACTTTTGAGAAAAAGTTGCACAAGTTAATTTCGTCTTCCCATATGAACATTTTTGATTGCAGGATGAAGGATGCGGCATGTACGAGAAGCTCGAAATTCAAAGACGAGCAGCTCGAGACCTAAGAACAAGTCCAAAGGAGATCTAAGCGGTAAATGAGATCAAAAAAAAAAAAAAAGGGTTTTCCACCACTTTGCTCATTTCAATCCAAATTCGACAGTAACACGTTTGATTGCAGGAGAAGAGGCAAGCACACATATCATCAATGACTACTGAATGCTTTTAAGAAAGAGAAACAAAAGGAATCGACGGTATATAAGGTAAACCATTAAGAAACCTTCAGGTTAGCAAGGTAGGTTTAATATTTTGTCTACTTAATTCCTTCACACAAATTAGCAACAATTTTGTTTTTTTGCAGAAATAACCACCGGATCAGGACGCGTCATATAAAAGTCCGGGGCGGACTTTTCCCCAGGGAAGGAGGTGTTACGCCTGAGGCCTCTTCCTATATGACGCCTACACTATATGAGATGCCACGCCCCATTATGCCGCCTCCTCTTCCTATATGACGCCTAAACTATATGAGATGCCACGCCCCATTATGCCGCCTATAAAAGCTATCGAAAGAGAAGAACAAGAGATCTCGGCTCCCGATCTCTCGCCCTTACCCAACGAGATCCCGATCAGTGGACCGAGCCCGTGACTGACCCCTCCCCATTTCTATATCGCCGTAACGATGCACATGCCTTAAAAGCCAATAAATGGATCATTGAATACTTTGTTTGTGTCTGGGGTACATTCACATTGGGGCCGAAACGCACACTTCCCTCACTGTAGTTTTTTTTGTATTTCTATTATTTAAGCTTGTTTTCTTTACACTTAATTGTTCCGTTTGTAGTTTTTTGTATTTTTATTATTTAAGCTTGTTTTCTTTACATTTAATTGTTCCGTTTGTAGTTTTTTTTTTTGTATTTTTATCATTTAAGCTTGTTTTCTTTACACTTAATTGTTCCGTTTGTAGTTTTTTTGTATTTTTATTATTTAAGCTTGTTTTCTTTACACTTAATTGTTCCGTTTGTAGTTTTTTTGTATTTTTATTATTTAAGCTTGTTTTCTTTACATTTAATTGTTCCGTTTGTAGTTTTTTTTTGTATTTTTCTTATTTAAGCTTGTTTTCTTTACATTTAATTGTTCCGTTTGTAGTTTTTTTTGTATTTTTATTATTTAAGCCTGTTTTCTTTACATTTAATTGTTCCGTTTGTAGTTTTTTTGTATTTTTATTATTTAAGCTTGTTTTCTTTACATTTAATTGTTCCGTTTGTAGTTTTTTTTTGTATTTTTCTTATTTAAGCTTGTTTTCTTTACATTTAATTGTTCCGTTTGTAGTTTTTTTTGTATTTTTATTATTTAAGCCTGTTTTCTTTACATTTAATTGTTCCGTTTGTAGTTTTTTTTGTATTTTTATTATTTAAGCCTGTTTTCTTTACATTTAATTGTTCCGTTTGTAGTTTTTTTTGTATTTTTAATATTTAAGCCTGTTTTCTTTACATTTAATTGTTCCGTTTGTAGTTTTTTTTTGTATTTTTATTATTTAAGCTTGTTTTCTTTACATTTAATTGTTCCGTTTGTAGTTTTTTTGTATTTTTATTATTTAAGCTTGTTTTCTTTACACTTAATTGTTCCGTTTGTAGTTTTTTTTGTATTTT
The DNA here is from genome assembly GCA_964056735.1 of Allodiplogaster pararmata. NCBI lineage: Eukaryota > Metazoa > Nematoda > Chromadorea > Rhabditida > Diplogasteridae > Allodiplogaster > Allodiplogaster pararmata. Next base: position 40,166 of record CAXKTG010000151.1, read on the forward strand.
TATTATTTAAGCTTGTTTTCTTTACATTTAATTGTTCCGTTTGTAGTTTTTTTTGTATTTTTATTATTTAAGCTTGTTTTCTTTACATTTAATTGTTCCGTTTGTAGTTTTTTTGTATTTTTATTATTTAAGCTTGTTTTCTTTACACTTAATTGTTCCGTTTGTAGTTTTTTTGTATTTTTATTATTTAAGCTTGTTTTCTTTACACTTAATTGTTCCGTTTGTAGTTTTTTTGTATTTTTATTATTTAAGCTTGTTTTCTTTTTACTTAATTGTTCCGTTTGTAGTTTTTTTTGTATTTCTATTATTTAAGCTTGTTTTCTTTACACTTAATTGTTCCGTTTGTAGTTTTTTGTATTTTTATTATTTAAGCTTGTTTTCTTTACATTTAATTGTTCCGTTTGTAGTTTTTTTTTTGTATTTTTATCATTTAAGCTTGTTTTCTTTACACTTAATTGTTCCGTTTGTAGTTTTTTTGTATTTTTATTATTTAAGCTTGTTTTCTTTACACTTAATTGTTCCGTTTGTAGTTTTTTTGTATTTTTATTATTTAAGCTTGTTTTCTTTACATTTAATTGTTCCGTTTGTAGTTTTTTTTGTATTTTTATTATTTAAGCTTGTTTTCTTTACACTTAATTGTTCCGTTTGTAGTTTTTTTTGTATTTTTTTTATTTAAGCTTGTTTTCTTTACATTTAATTGTTCCGTTTGTAGTTTTTTTGTATTTTTATTATTTAAGCTTGTTTTCTTTACATTTAATTGTTCCGTTTGTAGTTTTTTTTGTATTTTTATTATTTAAGCTTGTTTTCTTTACACTTAATTGTTCCGTTTGTAGTTTTTTTTTGTATTTTTATTATTTAAGCTGGTTTTCTTTACACTTAATTGTTCCGTTTGTAGTTTTTTTTGTATTTTTATTATTTAAGCCTGTTTTCTTTACACTTAATTGTTCCGTTTGTAGTTTTTTGTATTTTTATTATTTAAGCTTGTTTTCTTTACATTTAATTGTTCCGTTTGTAGTTTTTTTTTTGTATTTTTATCATTTAAGCTTGTTTTCTTTACACTTAATTGTTCCGTTTGTAGTTTTTTTTTGTATTTTTATTATTTAAGCTGGTTTTCTTTACACTTAATTGTTCCGTTTGTAGTTTTTTTTGTATTTTTATTATTTAAGCCTGTTTTCTTTACACTTAATTGTTCCGTTTGTAGTTTTTTGTATTTTTATTATTTAAGCTTGTTTTCTTTACATTTAATTGTTCCGTTTGTAGTTTTTTTTTTGTATTTTTATCATTTAAGCTTGTTTTCTTTACACTTAATTGTTCCGTTTGTAGTTTTTTTGTATTTTTATTATTTAAGCTTGTTTTCTTTACACTTAATTGTTCCGTTTGTAGTTTTTTTGTATTTTTATTATTTAAGCTTGTTTTCTTTACATTTAATTGTTCCGTTTGTAGTTTTTTTGTATTTTTATTATTTAAGCTTGTTTTCTTTACACTTAATTGTTCCGTTTGTAGTTTTTTTTGTATTTTTTTTATTTAAGCTTGTTTTCTTTACATTTAATTGTTCCGTTTGTAGTTTTTTTGTATTTTTATTATTTAAGCTTGTTTTCTTTACATTTAATTGTTCCGTTTGTAGTTTTTTTTGTATTTTTATTATTTAAGCTTGTTTTCTTTACACTTAATTGTTCCGTTTGTAGTTTTTTTTTGTATTTTTATTATTTAAGCTTGTTTTCTTTACACTTAATTGTTCCACTTGTAGTTTTTTTTGTATTTTTATTATTTAAGCTTGTTTTCTTTACATTTAATTGTTCCGTTTGTAGTTTTTTTTTGTATTTTTATTATTTAAGCTTGTTTTCTTTACATTTAATTGTTCCGTTTGTAGTTTTTTTTGTATTTTTATTATTTAAGCTTGTTTTCTTTACACTTAATTGTTCCGTTTGTAGTTTTTTTTGTATTTTTATTATTTAAGCTTGTTTTCTTTACACTTAATTGTTCCGTTTGTAGTTTTTTTGTATTTTTATTATTTAAGCTTGTTTTCTTTACACTTAATTGTTCCGTTTGTAGTTTTTTTTGTATTTTTATTATTTAAGCTTGTTTTCTTTACATTTAATTGTTCCGTTTGTAGTTTTTTTTGTATTTTTATTATTTAAGCTTGTTTTCTTTACATTTAATTGTTCCGTTTGTAGTTTTTTTTGTATTTTTATTATTTAAGCTTGTTTTCTTTACACTTAATTGTTCCGTTTGTAGTTTTTTTTGTATTTTTATTATTTAAGCTTGTTTTCTTTACACTTAATTGTTCCGTTTGTAGTTTTTTTGTATTTTTATTATTTAAGCTTGTTTTCTTTACATTTAATTGTTCCGTTTGTAGTTTTTTTTGTATTTCTATTATTTAAGCTTGTTTTCTTTACATTTAAGTGTTCCGTTTGTAGTTTTTTTTTGTATTTTTATTATTTAAGCTTGTTTTCTTTACACTTAATTGTTCCGTTTGTAGTTTTTTTGTATTTTTATTATTTAAGCTTGTTTTCTTTACATTTAATTGTTCCGTTTGTAGTTTTTTTTTGTATTTTTATTATTTAAGCTTGTTTTCTTTACAATTAATTGTTCCGTTTGTAGTTTTTTTGTATTTTTATTATTTAAGCTTGTTTTCTTTACATTTAATTGTTCCGTTTGTAGTTTTTTTTGTATTTTTATTATTTAAGCTTGTTTTCTTTACATTTAATTGTTCCGTTTGTAGTTTTTTTTGTATTTTTATTATTTAAGCTTGTTTTCTTTTTACTTAATTGTTCCGTTTGTAGTTTTTTTTGTATTTTTATTATTTAAGCTTGTTTTCTTTACACTTAATTGTTCCGTTTGTAGTTTTTTTTTGTATTTTTATTATTTAAGCTTGTTTTCTTTACACTTAATTGTTCCGTTTGTAGTTTTTTTTTGTATTTTTATTATTTAAGCTTGTTTTCTTTACATTTAATTGTTCCGTTTGTAGTTTTTTTTGTATTTTTATTATTTAAGCTTGTTTTCTTTACACTTAATTGTTCCGTTTGTAGTTTTTTTTGTATTTTTATTATTTAAGCTTGTTTTCTTTACACTTAATTGTTCCGTTTGTAGTTTTTTTGTATTTTTATTATTTAAGCTTGTTTTCTTTACACTTAATTGTTCCGTTTGTAGTTTTTTTTGTATTTTTATTATTTAAGCTTGTTTTCTTTACATTTAATTGTTCCGTTTGTAGTTTTTTTGTATTTTTATTATTTAAGCTTGTTTTCTTTACATTTAATTGTTCCGTTTGTAGTTTTTTTTGTATTTTTATTATATAAGCTTGTTTTCTTTACACTTAATTGTTCCGTTTGTAGTTTTTTTGTATTTTTATTATTTAAGCTTGTTTTCTTTACACTTAATTGTTCCGTTTGTAGTTTTTTTGTATTTTTATTATTTAAGCTTGTTTTCTTTTTACTTAATTGTTCCGTTTGTAGTTTTTTTTGTATTTCTATTATTTAAGCTTGTTTTCTTTACATTTAAGTGTTCCGTTTGTAGTGAGATATTTTGAAGTTGCGTATTGCGTCGTGTGTCGTGCGTGCATGCATGCGTATCTTATGCAAAACATCGCGGGCTGGCCTTGTCTATCGGCTGGCCTTGTCTAGTGGTCCTCTGACGGGGAGTGCCAAAATGTTTAATGTAAAAATAGTTTTCTAATCTAAAAATAATTTTTTTAATGCAAAAATGACTTTTTGTAAATGTAAGTAAGTCAGAAGTATGACCCATGGAACCTCTGGTAGGGGGAACAAGACCATACCACTTAGAAATTAGGCCATAAGCATAATCAGTTACGCTATTACTGTTTGAATCATAGGTAAAA
>CAXKTG010000152.1:0-2500 GCA_964056735.1 Allodiplogaster pararmata
GGCTAAGCTGAAAACGTAAGACAGCTGAATTTCGAGAGAAGCCGTAATCCAAATCATCCACACTTCCTTACGACACAATATTAATTTCAATTCGAATTTCCTTTTCCTGCTCATGACTCTCTCGATTTCTCATGCTATCTTTTGTGTATGTCTACACCCAAACTCTTTCACCCACTCTATTGCCTCCGTACGGTGCTTTTGCCAACTCACCAAGGACAGAATCAGCATGCATGTTTCGTCTCTCTCTCCTTCTCTCTCTCTCCATTTCTCTCTCTTTCTCTCTCTCTCTTTCTTACTCTCTTTCTCTCTCTCTCTCTTTCTTACTCTCTCCCTCCATCTCTCTCTCTCTCTCTTTCGCTCTCATTCTATCCAGGTTCAGTTTAAACCTATACATAATGAACGATTGTTCTCGATAAATTCATGCCGCGAACAATGATTTTCATTTCCCTGCCGAATATTGCCGAGGCTTCCTGGATCTTACCTACTCTTAAATTTTTGATTCCACTTTCCTCATCAAAATATATTTTTCCCTCTCACTCTCACTGCTTGCCCGGTCTTTCTGAACTTTTTTCTTTTCCACTCTTTTTCCATCTCTTCCTCTCTTTCCATCTCTTCCTCTCTCTTTCCCTCTCTTCCTCTCTCATTCCCTCTCTTCCTCTCTATTTCCCTCTCTTCATCTCTCTTTCCCTCTCTTCCTCTCTCTTTCCCTCTCTTCCTCTCTCTTTCCCTCTCTTCTTCAGCTCTTCTCTCTTTCTCTATTACTCTTCCTAACTTGGATTCTTTAGTTCTTTCTGTCTTTTCCATTCTCTTATTTTTGTGGAGATTCTCTTCTCGAATCTCGAAGAGTTCCCATTCACCATCTTCAGCAAGAAAGGGGGTATTATCAGAAGGGGTGTTCAGGCCCCCAGAAGCTCAATTCATGTTTTCTGTTGCCTCTCATTCTCGCACGCTCTGTGGCCTTCCCTCACGTCTTCCTCTACTTGTTCCACATGCTATTTAATGTGAAACAGCTCAGTCGTACGTATGTGATGGCCCAATCTTCTTATTCTCTCTATTCTCTCTCTCTTTTTTTCTTTTTTTCTTTTTTTCTTTATATATCTCTTTTGCTCTTTATATCCTTTTTTCTCTAACTTCTCTATCTCTATGTATTTTTCACTTTTTCTCTATCTCTTCACCTGTGTCTCTCTCTTTTTTCTCTTTCTTTATCTCTTTTTCACTCTCTCTTCTTTCTGCAGTGAGAAGCGTACACATTTTATCGTTGTCAATGGGAAATCGAATGGGATTTATGTATAAGCAGTCATATAGTTTGCTTCATAACTCCCCTTCTTTGAAGTTTTCTCATGTCTCTTTTCTCTTCTCACTCTACTTCTCTCTCTCTCTATCTCTTTTTTTTCTCTATTTTTTCTTTCTTTTTCATCTGGAAATATTCCACTTTATTCTCTCTTTCTTCAACATTTTCTCTCAATCGCTCGGTATTTCGCAAAAGACAATTAAAACAAAATTGAGATGAAGAGGAAATTTTCTTGGAAAAATATCTGTTATAATACATATTAAGAATGATTAGAAAAGAAGTTGGAGCAACACTCCTAAGAGAGAGAGAAAGAGAAAGAGGAAGAGAGAGAGAGATAGAGAGAGAGAGTCAGAGAGAGAGAGTGAGAGAGCGAGAGAGAGAGTCAGAGAGCGAGATCGAGAGGGAGAGAGAGCGAAGTGAATATTGGAATAGAATGGAAGAGAGCATTCTGATGTGCTTGATAGAAGTTAAATCTTTTAGATTTTTAACAAGCAATCAAAATCATGATCATTGGTCACAATTTTTTCATGTCGGTGCTTCTCCAGTACATTTTTAATACTACATATGTATGTAAGTTTTGTCTCAACTGGTTATGGCTATCTGCAGAATTATCCGGAACGGAAACAATGAAAATAACAGCAAATTGAACAGTAATATTACTGAGCATCAAAAACAACAAGCAAAATTAACAGAAAACTTCTCAAAAAAGGTTCTTTCAAAAGCCTGTCATATCCTTCTGGCAGCCACGGGTTCTTTTCTTTCGAAATTTCATCTCCAAATTTTAGTGCTGAACTGCTAATCTCCAATAAATATGGTGCTTAAGCTTGATATAACACGGCCTTCAAAAGTTTTAGACTTCGGAATCCACTGGTTCAACGATGCTTGAAATTCTCGTTGCTTTGCTTTACACGTCGCAGGGTCCCAAGTTTCGGTAGTGTAACCCAAAAACTTTACATCCAACGAGTTGGATATATTATTAAGAAGAAAAGTGTGAGACATTTTCATCTACAACAAGCCACTTTTTTATCAAACACACCCTTCAACATATGAAAACCAGGTATCTAGAAACACCAGGTATCTAGAAGCACTCTCTAGACTCTCTATTTTCATCTACAACAAGCCACTTTTTTCATGTAGCGGTATCTTCCATGGAATTCGTCTTTGCTCTAATACTTTAAAAAACAACATTTTCTCTCTACCAAAAAACTA
>CAXKTG010000152.1:7500-36553 GCA_964056735.1 Allodiplogaster pararmata
CTCTCTATTACCTTCTGCTTACTTTTTCTCTTTCGAGTTAAGACCTCTTTCTGTTCTTGCACTTCGTCTACCTGATATCTCCATGTACTCTTCCCTTTCCTGTTCTGCGCCCACTTTACGTTCTCTCAGCTAGAAAATCTCCCTCTTTTACTCTCTTCTGTTATTTCTACGGTGGGTCAAAAGAGCCTCCTTCTCCTTTTCTTTTTATTCCACCTGAAAAAGCACCGTATCCAAGTTTTTCAATGCTGCCGCGTAAAACAACGCAGCTATCTTTTTTTTGCAGTCATCATCGTTGTGTATAGTTGTTTGTTTTTGTCTTACTTGACATATACTATTCTAACCTGCGTTTGTACAGTAGAGACATTGTGATGGGTTGTTTATTAATCGTGCTTCCGGTTTGATATTACCCGGGGCAAGTAGTGAATTGGAAGGTTGTTAGAGATCGCAGAGAAGAGATTATGAGAGTCAGATCAGAGTTCATCGAGAGAACATGCAACAGTCACTAAACGATTGTGCTAGATGCGTCGATTTACTCTGAGAAACTGTTACAGGCCCCTTCAAACTAAGACCGCCTGAAGCTTCGATGCATGCCCTAATCTCATTTTGATATCGTTCTATTTTCGGGAGTTTTTTTTCTACTCAATGTGGTTCATAATGCTCGAGAAGCTTGACTTCTGTAGCAAAAAAAAAGCTTCCAAACCAGCCTTCTATTACACACATATTTTGAGGACCGTCGAAAGTCTATAAGATAGCGAGCGTACGTAGTGTTCGTAGCTCAATGAAAAATAGCATTGATGTGAAACGATTTCACGGGTTCTGTTATCGGTCAATCTGTGATTTCCGTAAGAATTTCTACGATAATGGTTCATCTGTTGGAACACGATAATGGTTCATCTGTTGGAACACGATAATGGTTAATCTGTTGGAACAGTTCTGGAATTCGGATAATGTTATATTATGAAGTTCCTTTCGAACAAAGTGGCTTGAAATTCGGTCTAACTTAACTTTAAAATTTTTTTGTACTAGTGTTAAACTTTGTCAAGTTTTTTTTGGACGTGGTACTTTTTACTAAAAAGCTTCTACGTTTAATTCTTCTCCGATTAAGATCCCTCAGAAGTTAAAAAAAAACGTTAAAAATTAAGTTTAAAATTACCTTAGAAGTTAGAAATTACCCCTTCAGAAACTCACTAAAATGAAGTTTAAACCTCTATGAATGATACTTGACTAGAGTGTGGAAAACTTATAAAAGTAGTGATTGATCTTTTCTGAAAGCTGGGGCCGTATTCAGAGATCTAAGATGAACTCAGGGGTAAAATTTTATATTGTAGACCCAAGTTCAACTCAGTTCTGTATTGAGAGACAAGACATGCGAGAGCGTCTCAGGTTTCCTACTAAACTTTAGTATAAAGTTTACCCTAAAATCTACTCTCTGAATTCCCTTTTGGCGAAACTACAACTTAGTATAAAGTTTACTATAAATTTTATTATAAATTTTAACTCTGAATACGGCCCCTGAGTTTTACTTCTACAGCGGAATAAATTTGTTTGGATCAAACACATATTCAGAAGCTTTAAAATAGTTTTCCGGGCCCAAATCAGAAGCTCTAAAATCATTAAGAGTACATCACATAAGTCGCCTTCATCGTTTTTCGCCCTCAACCAATGTAAAAACCAATTTGAACACGTGTTGCTCTATTCATTTTCACTTTTCCGATATACATATACTAACAACCTACGCTTTCCGCATTTAAAAGTTCTTTGCAACTAAAGTATTCTCTTTCTATTCGAATTTAAATGATTCAAGATGAGTTTTAGGAATTTTTGTCTGAGAGTTTCACTTTTTCCTAACGACTTGAGCCTAACGACTTAGAGTTCCTAAGGTCCGTAGAGTTAACAATAAATTAAAAAGAAATAGTACATTTTTTTGAAATGCTGGATAATACTTTTTCAATTTCCGACATACGCTTTCCATTTAAATTTCTCTCCCCTTTTCTTTTTTCGTTCTCTCTCTCTCTCCTCTATACTCTCTTACCTTTTAACTTTTTTCCTGTCCTTCTTATCTCCTCTTTCTCTTTTATCTTTCTTCTCTCTCCTATCTTTCTCCTCTCTTCCCTCTCGCTCTCTTCGCCATCTTCTAGTCAGGTTGTGGCATAATGGCAGTGTCCGCGACTATGTATTGTGCGAACCTCGACCCCCACCCGGACTGATTCGCTCTAACAACACGGTTGTAAAAATTTGGAGGTGTTCTGGCCCGAATCTGGCTCTTCTCGCTGCTGCTACACACACTAGCAGTGATCCATCGGGCAGCCACTGGTTCCTCCCAGGATAGGTCTGTAGCTCACCTGGATAGACCTGTTGAGGAGCGTGTAACCTTACGCGAAGCGCGAGTGAACGTGAGAAAAATTGCTGAAACTTCTTTTTCTGTTACCTTGATTACCCAACCGTAGATATAAATGTTCGAAGTCAGATAAGAGTACACTATCGTAAAAACAAAAACAAGTCCATGGGGCGGAGTCGAACCCAGCAATACGCCATCGAAAACGAATTTAAATTCGTGCGATAGCGCGCTACATTGGAAACTCGATTACCTTGTTATTTTAGTCAAAGATGCTGAAGAAGGAACTTCCTCATCAATCAAGTATAACTCCACCGGTATTTATAATGGCAGATGAGCTCCCTGACATTTTATAGCTTATCAGGATTAGAACTTGGAGTAATTTTGATATTGAATCACTAACTAGGAAAAGAAAAAGAAAATAGACCGTGACCATCGCTTGCGAGTCGATAGATGCAAAAAGGTCAAGTTGTTCTTTACAATTCGCCGGAGATCCACCTTGTGAATTAATGCAAGCTTCATTCGTTAGGGGGAAAAGCCCCTTTACCTGGAAAGCGAATACTTGTGAGTTCGACTTTTGATCACAGACATTTTTTTGACCCCTATAATTTTTTAACCCCCTTTTTTTGACCCCTATAAATTGTTCCTCTGTTCATAACGAACTCCCAAGCCATTTTTCACCTGCAAGCTGATATATGAGGAGTTCAAGTTACTACTCGGTTATTTTTCAGCCCTCTCTCCTTCTCCCCTTCTCCCCTTCAGAAATGCCCTTCCATAGCCTTGATCATACATAATATGTGACCAATCTTGCCGTTTTTTGTATTCAACTGCATCTTTTTGTCTCTGCTATTTTCTCGTCTCAATATCTTCACGCCTTTCCCTCTCTCTGTTTCTATTCTTCTCTCAACTCTATAACTTCTTTGGTCACTTTCTTTATCTCTCTCTGTTTCTCTATTTCCTTCTCTCTCTCTCCCTCTCTCGCTACTTTCACTCTTCTTTCTTCCTATCATTTCTTGACGATCATTTTTATTTTTTTATCTATACGTATATTTCGTGCACGTCTTCAACGTATTCTAGAACTTCCCTGTTTACTTCTCTCCTCTCTAGTCTCAGAACTATTTTCTTGATTCTTTTTGTGTTGTATCAGTGACCTCGGAGTCTAAAAAGTATTCTCTCTATTTCTAGACTCTTTTTTCATAACTCTTCTTAGGTCACTGTTTTTTCTCTCAATTTCTCGCCTTCTCTGTTCTCTCTCTCTCTGTCCTCTTTCTTTCTCTCTACCCCTTTCATTTTATAATCTCTCTGACTGAATATTCACCTACTTAGTTTTATTAATTTTTTAATTTTTTGTGTTCAATCATGAGAAAAATGTATTGGTTTTTTGATTGTAAGGAGCGGAGCTATAATGCGTACAGTTATTTATTTTATCTCAACCAACTACAAAGTCTTATACCATTACTTTTACAACATAAATAGTTTGAGTCTTATTTTCTCTGTTCGTTTACAACAGCCAAAATCTCTGAGAATTCTAAAAAAAAAAGAAAGAAAGGTGTTATTCACTGCTAGCTGAAAGTCATAGTGATGAAAAATTATCATCAAGTTAAAGAGTAATGAGTGACTGAGGCAGTTTGAATTTCTAAAAGACCCATGGGAGTCTTTTGCACCGGATCAGATACCCTGGCTGCAAATATTGATATTTATCATTTGATGCGGAGAATAATCAGAAATTCTGGCTGCAAATATTGATATTTATCATTTGATGCGGAGAATTATCAGAAATTCTGGCTGCAAATATTGATATTTATCATTTGATGCGGAGAATAATCAGAAATTCTGGCTGCAAATATTGATATTTATCATTTGATGCGGAGAATAATCAGAAATTCTGGCAACATCCAAGCTTCATCATTCACTTTATAGTTGGGTAATATTAGAAAAAAATATTTCAAAGAATTATTTCAAGGAAGAAGATTTTTTTGTGAGGTTGGCAGTATTACATATGAAACAGCTTCTCTGGTACTTTTTCATAGTTAAATAAATTCAAATTATCTTAACAGTTTCAAAATTTAAAAAACAACTGTTTACAACATGAATGGGAACTTCCATTTGTAACCGAAGTGATGATACAGCTAACAAGTAGCAGAACAGCGTTTCAATGATACAACTCGCTGAATTGTTTTTCATTGCATGCTTTTTTAAACGTGTCGGAATATGAAGAGAATGATTTGTGGTCAATCAATAATTCTCCTGAACGAACGGAAAGCTTATTGCGAGAAAATATTCCAGGTACTCCTCCGAGCTACCCGCCACTCGTAAAAGGGTCAGATTGTAATACTGATCATCGGTAAAATTTCAGCCATGCGCAGAAAAGGAACTCGATCATAGTTGTCTAGCAAACGCAGCTCTGTTGGTTTTGAGACGAGTTGGTTTTCCAGTTCCAGTATGTTAAATGCACATTGTTTTGATTATCCTGCTAGTTAGTGCATTGTTACCAGAAGGTTGCAACTGGTTTATTGGTGACAATCTGAGAGAAAATTTTGTTTCAGTATTAAATTTTTTTTAGAATTATATAAAATTCTTACGAATTTCTGCAAAAATTTTATTCAAATTTATGATTTTGTTTCGAGACGAGCAAAATTTTGACAGGGATACTCACTCAAAACTAATTGTTTGACATTTTCAAATGAGATTTTTAAACAAACAAAAACATAGGAGAGTATTTGGCTTCAAATCAGGAGTTCTCAACTATTTGTCGATAAGTCAGTTCAAGTTTTAAAATTTAAAAAAAACTTCTGTGTTATTTTATTTATAAGAAAGACTCAATCAGAGCGAAGAGCCCCTCTCTCTAATCAGAATCAACTCTTCTTAGTATGAGTAGAAAAATATTGCATTCTATGTAAAAAAAAAATTTTTTTTTGAGTATATTATTTTTTATTTTATTTATTACATGTTGTTCATATAATATACAATGATAGTACACAAACATCATGTGGGTTATAGTGATTCCAACAAGTTGGAAGATAATAAGCATTAAAGGAACAAACCAAACATTAGATCATAAACATTACAACTGAACACATGAACACATTGAGCGGAACAATATTATAAATACTAAACACTTGAATTTAATTCAGTAAACAGACGAGCAGATCTTTTTGCGAATGAATTTATACGACAAATTGTTTTCGGGGCACGAAAATGTAATTTGAAGTTAGATCCACGTGTCGCGGATTGTCTTAAATTATAGAAATGGGGTTTTCTGTCTGAAAGAGTTGTTTTTCCCCCTATTAGTTTTAAAAGTAAACTCAAATCGTTCGATTCTCTTATGCTTTCCAATGAAAGAAGGCCTAATTTTTTGTTTCTAATTTGACTGTTTGGCATGTTTATGTAATCAGTACCAAAGCAGCGATAGAAAACTCGGCGAGTGAAAAAGTTTTGGACGTTTTCCAATTTTCTAATATCTTTAACGAAATGGGGGGAATAGACAGTGGTACAATGTTGAAGAATAGATTTGATATAAATGTTATAGGCATCAATGAGCACTTTCGTGCTCTTACTTTTGAGAACTTTTAGAATGAGATAGCATTTACGTTTGGCTTTCGATGCGATTATAGAGCAATGAGAAGAAAAGGTTAATCTATTATCTACAATGAAACCTAAATCACGGATCTCATGACAATATTCAAGGTTGGATCCGTTCAATGAGTAAGGATAACGAGGGGGTTGTTGTGGACCTATTCTTAAAACTTTACATTTGGGAAGAGATAACGGTAATTGCCAAGCTTTTGACCAATCAAGAACAGAATCTATAGCGTTTTGCAAAGGAGTATGAGAGTCATTAGAAGACAAGTGCTTATATACTTTCATATCGTCGGCGAAGACCTTTATTTTACAAGAAGAAGAGGAAATTTTAGAAACAATATCTGAAGTGAAAATGATGAAAAGTAATGGGCCGAGAACACTGCCCTGAGGGACTCCACTGCACACAGTGAAGCTATCGGAAAGTGCGTCTCTAACCCTAACTTGATAGGTTCTGTTACTTAAGTATTCTTCTATCCAAGAAACTATCTTAATTGGAAATTGATATTCTTTCAGTTTATGGATAAGTTTAATATGAGAAACTTTATCAAAAGCCTTTTCAAAATCGAAGTAAATTATATCTGTAAATTTCTTCTTATCAATCTCTTATGTACATTCGTCTAGAAATAAGAGCGTCTAGAAATAAGATGTACATTCGTCTAGAAAATCTAAAATTATTGTCTTTCCGGCCGTTTTTGAATTTTCGTAAATCACTCTATTGTAATAGAATATCTTGAAGTTTTACGTGTCAAATTTCATCTAAGTGTGAGGCATCAGTTGAAAATAGAAAGATGATCTTGGTATAAATAACTAAATGAATTCGGGTGCATTTATGACTCGCTCTAACTTTGCTTCCAAAAATTCTAAAGCTTATATACAACAGGACCTAGCGATCAAAACTCTGGATAAGCCCTGGAGGAGCTTAACACGGATAATCGTTGCAGAAATCAGCCTAAATTTTTCAACCCTCATCTTTGGTGTCTCTTTTGTGGTTTTTTTGATTTACGTAGAAGGGAATTATCATTCGCGCCATAGCTAGGACGCTCTCTAGTAGACTTCTTTCATGCTGACAGCTGTTCTAAGAAGAGAAAATTTTCTGATTCAATTTTCCCAAGTCTCTTTCCATTTTGTTGATAACAAAACTTCCATGGGAATCAGGGTGATTAAGCGAGGGATAAATGTTGCATTCTTGAAAGAACCATGCTTGCGAATATTGCAACACTTATGTGCCCTCTGTTATGTATTCATGAGTCCTATATAACTGGGTCCTATTTTAATTCATATTATCATTGATCGAATACAAGAGATCAAAATGAACTTCAGATTTGTGAAGCTCATTTTGATGTGAAGCTACTTTAGATATAACCTCAATTAGTATTCTACCTCATGTCAGCTGTCTCATAATATTGACACAAAAAGTGCATCGTGAATATTTCAGAATTAAATGAGAAAATGTGAAGCTCACTTTGATCTCCCTGACATAAACTTACTTACGAATAAAACGATGTGTTTGGTAGAACCTCTAGTCTGAAGTCTAAGACTTATCTTTCGCTTCCTTGAGAGGAAGTTCAACTGATTTAAAAAGCTTAGGAAGCAAATTGACGAAGTTTGCTCAACTTCTGTAGTCAAAACGATTAATTGGACCTGAAACTCTTTTTCATTATTATTCTTTGAGTTTTCGAATGATTAGAGCACTCTTGGCTAATTAATATTTGAATGAGCGAGGGTCTTTACGTGATAATTTATCATTCATTCATGCTAATCTGTATACGCCTACTTGATTTTGAAAATAACTTCTTTTGAAAGCTGAAGTTTATATATGTTTCATATATAAACTCAGATAAGTTAACAGATTTTAAAATTTCTATGAACTAGAATCTGTCTCCTCTTTTATTTTATAATTCCACCTTATCGATCTAATCCCCGATCGGACTTTGAGCTTTTGTAGCGTACAGTTTGGGTACCTGAGAGTTCCAACAGGAAACAATTTCCCTACCCAGCACCCTGGAGCAACAGTTTGGGTACCTGAGAGTTCCAACAGGAAACAATTTCCCTACCCAGCACCCTGGAGCAACAGTTTGGGTACCTGAGAGTTCCAACAGGAAACAATTTCCCTACCCAGCACCCTGGAGCAACAGTTTGGGTACCTGAGAGTTCCAACAGGAAACAATTTCCCTACCCAGCACCCTGGAGTAACAGTTTGGGTACCTGAGAGTTCCAACAGGAAACAATTTCCCTACCCAGCACCCTGGAGCAACAGTTTGGGTACCTGAGAGTTCCAACAGGAAACAATTTCCCTACCCAGCACCCTGGAGCAACAGTGCCATGCACCAATCATATACATACACTTTCATATCTCATATTCTTTTTAACCAACGATATAACTATGTATAAGTATTTTCTATGAATTTTCTTGTTTTTCTTTTTGCATCCTCCCTCTATCTTTTTCGTCCTCTTTTCATCTCAACCTTTCTTTTTTCCTTGTTTTACTCTCCTCTCGCCCCTTTGATTTTCTTTTCTCTCTAATTCTCTTATCTCCAATTTATGCCTTTCTTAGTACTCTCGATGATGATGTGAAATCATGGATTTTGATTGTTATGTTCGATACTTTTTATATTTCTAATATTGCAGCCAGAAGTGCAATTATAAATGACCTTTCTGCCCAAGGGTCAAGAGGCAGAAACGAAGGCAGACAGACGCTCAGGTTAGAGAGTCTGCATCTCGAAGAGAGAGAAAGGGACAAGAAGATAAAGAGGAAGACAGAGAGACAAATTTTCCCAAGAAAAAACGAACCAGTGAGTTTTCAGCCAAAGATTAGAGAAACAGAGAAATTATGAAGGAAAAGTAAAGATGTGACATACTTGCCCTTTTCCATATTGTCTTGTTTCACTTTTCTCATACACAACATCTTATCCTTCCTGTCTAATATTTATTGTCTCTAAATGCCTTGCCTCTCTCTTTCTCTCTCTGTTTCTTTCTACTTCTCTCTCTTTCTCTCTATTTTTCCCTCTCTTCCTTTCTCTCTTTCTTTCTTTATTTCTCTCTCTCTCTCTCTCTTTCTCTCTCTCTCTCTCTCCAACATCTCAAGCAACTCTCGATGCAACCGTCGCTCTCTTCGAATTTTCATAAGTTGACGTGGTCTTTTCATCGTTGCAACGTACTCACTTCAAAATTTCTATCAGAATCTTGCGGTATCAAACTTGCATTCCTCTTTTCTATCTCCCTCTTTCTCTCTGTCCTTTTCATCTGATTCTCTATCTCTCTCACTTTCTATTTCTCGCTTTCTCTCTCTCTTATTCTTTTTTCTCGTTCTTTTTTCTCTCTCTTTTTCCTTCCTTCTTCTGTGTCTCTCTCTCTTCCTCTCTCTCTCTCTCTCTCTCTCTCTCTCTCTCTTTCTTTCTTTCTTTCTTTCTTTCTTTCTTTCTTTCTTTCTTTCTTTCTGAATCACTCATCCATCCTACCAGCACGGGTCGCCAGTCCGTTGTTTCTTTACATTAGTATTCCGTCACCGGCAGAGAAGAGACGATATTTGTGAGGTCAACACAGAGACTTTGCTTCACTTTGCTTTCAGACAAGTCTTCTTTTCAAAATTTCTCAGTGTCATACCCGTTGTGTACATTCACTACATATCTTTCATTCATATATTTGTACCTTTTCAGATATAATTTTAATGATTCGTTCATTATTACATAATCATTTTTTGTTCAGAAATGTCATTATAACTTTTGAGTAGACAGGTGTCAAGGAAAAGAGCGTGTGAACCAACAGCTTTGTATATAAAATTACATTTAACTTTTCCGAGCTTTTTTAAAGAGCAAAAAAAATCAGCGCTGAAAGATTTGAACCGACTTTTCAGTTTTCTCGTCAAGGTCTGAGAAGCCCGTAAAATACTATTTATTTAATTCCCTATTAGCCGTGAAATACGATTTATTAAATTCCCTATCAGCCGTGAAATACGATTCATTAAATTCCCTATCAGCCGTGAAATACGATTTATTTAATTCCCTATCAGCTTCAGAATACCTGATTAACTCGATAATACGGCTCTGAGCCTGTGAGCTTGAGATGACAGTCAATAACTGCAGTTGCACGCTTGAGAATCTTCCAGTGCGTCGCCCCCGCAATCAGTCGAACTAGTATTTTTTTAAAAATACTTTTCGACTTCAAGGATCAAGAGAGATGAATGTTATCCATTAAAATGTCTGCATTTTTCTTGACAACCGATTACTTCAATATTTATATAAAAAATTCTCCGAGGGCAGCATAAATTGTATGTAACGTACTGTAAAAATGAGCTTGGGAAGAAAAAAACACATATGATCTTAGAGAGAAAGAGAGAAACAGAGAACCGGAAAAGAAAAAGTAAAGAAGACATAGGAAAACAGAAAAGAAGTACCATCAACAAGCAACTTTACATATACATATTTAGACAACTTTGTGGAAAAGGAACGAATTAGACAGTAAGAATTTCATAAAGAGTAATTGTCAATCGAAGTATGTCTGGTATTACTCACATTGTAGAGGATTTCTCCCTCCTTCTCTCCCTCTCTCACTCTATCTTTTTACTCTTTCTCTTATCTATTCTTTCCCTCTCTCCCTTTTTACTCTTCCTTTATTTCTTCCTCTTTTCTCTCTATTTCTTTCTATCTTCTCTCATACCCTCTTCAGGTATGCAATCCTTTTCTGCTCATTCGAAACCTCTTGAAAGTTTTCAAAAGGATGCATCTGTGTTGTGGAACATGCTCTTCTCTGACTTGTCCTACAGCTATAAACTCTTGTTGTAACTTATGTACCTTTTTCCCCTTTTCACACCCAACTCTGTGTTCAATTATCCCTTTATAAGTGGAATAATGTGAGGGAGAGAGAGAGAGTAGTATCGAGAGAAAGAAAGAGAGAGATGGAGAGAGAAAGATAGAAAAATAAATAAAGTTAGAGAGAGGGAAAGAGAGATAGAGTAAAGAAAGGGAGTGGGAGAGCAGAAGAGATAGGAGACCAAGAGAAGTAGTAGAAGTTGCTTTTCGTGAGAAAAAAACATATCAATACCTTTTTGCTATACTTATAAGCGCATAAAGCTCAAAAATAGTTTGTGAAGTAATAACTTATTAAAGCATCTTTGAGATTTCCTATTATATATTTTTTATTTCTTACTTTCATGAATTTTGTGCGTTTATTTGAATTTTTTTATGGAAGTCTTTGTTCGCTGTTTTTGCCGTCGTTGACTTTTTATAAATCTAATGAGAGAAATCGGGAACATTTGTTCAGCTAGCGGCTGTAAATCAAAAGAGAAAAAGGACCTGTTGGAACGAGAGAAGAAAACGAGAAAAAAGAAGGAATAAGGTAAAGATAAAGTGCGTGAGCCTAATATTTAGAGTCAAAGAGAGAGAGTGAAAATTAATCAAAAGTTAAGCAAGTTGATAAGAGTTAGGTATGGAGAAACAGAGAGTGTGGCTGGCTCAAAAAAGGGAACTGTGAAAGTGTGAAGAAACAGAAAACAGAAAAAGAAGGAAAAGCAAAGCATGTATCACACAGTTCTAGCGAGGTCCTTCAGAGTGAAGATTCTCTGTTTATCTCGCTCCTCACTAGATTCTTATTGTGTATACCCAGTTTTCTCTCTCTTCATAGTATTCTCTCTCTTCTCTCTCTTCTCTCTCACATCAGCACATACCCTCTCTCTCACTTCTAGTTCTCTCACTCTTTGACTTTGTTCTTAACTATCTCTTTCGAACTCTCTGAATCTCTCTGTTTTCTCAATCTCTTTTTCCGACTGGTCACAACATCTTCTCAGGGCCTTCTGTATGCGTATCGGCATGGAGAGAGAAGAGTGTTTCCACAGTGACCCTTCACTCTTATTCCAATGCCCAAGGGAACATAAACAGAGAAAAAGAGAGTGAGTGAGTGAGTGATTGGAAGAGAAGTACAGAGTTGAAGAAAGTGAATTATGAAAAGAGAGAGAGAGAAAGAAAGAAACAACAATAAAAGATATTGGAAGAAATAAAGAGAAGTAGAAGTCCCCCTTTCTAGATTTTCAGATGTCTTGTCGTCCCTTTTCGCTTCCGAATGAGACATTCCTTGTATGATGAGAAGCTGGATGGATCTGGAGAAGACAAAGAACGACTCAGAAGCCGTGGGCCTTCCTATATCCGGTTGGGAGAGGGTTACGGAAAGACCAGGGTGTTCTCAGATAGAGAAGGACGCCATTCACTTTCCCTCAGCTTCTTCCCTGCCCTGGACTTTATCTTCCATAAGGTGGATCAGGAGGGATGTTTCTTTTTCCACGGAGCCAAATCAACATGAGCTCTAGAGACAAAACAAAGAAGAAAGGAGAAAATCAAGCTTAGTAAGAGTAGCGGAGAAAGACAGATAGATCGAGAGAGCTAAAAACATAGAATACAGCTTTTCGTTCTTTTTTGTGGTTTCTCCTTCGAACATATAAA
The DNA here is from genome assembly GCA_964056735.1 of Allodiplogaster pararmata. NCBI lineage: Eukaryota > Metazoa > Nematoda > Chromadorea > Rhabditida > Diplogasteridae > Allodiplogaster > Allodiplogaster pararmata. The sequence goes on from CAXKTG010000152.1 coordinate 19,849, forward strand.
GAGAAAGAGTGACGTAGAGATAAGAGGGTGAAGATTGAAGATGTATGTAGAACCAGAACCTTTAGATGAAGCTGGAACGCCGTGGTCAATTTAGTTGAGCAAAGTTCATACCGGCTCTGCTATCAAGTTCAAGGCTGATATTTTCAATTTATTAATTGAAGCTTGATAACGAGAGAATTTATCCAGTTTTACGAGAAAATTTTATCCTTTTGTTCTATTGCTTGGAGATTACATCTGAATTTACAAAGAAAAAACTCTCCTTGTTTTGTTATTATATTATTCTACATAGCTTACAAGCAAAATTATTTCACAGTCAAAAAGTTTCTGGTTTTTTTCTGAAATGTTCTCGGATTTTTTCATAACTTACTTAATGATGACTCTACATGTGAGGGAGAGGAAGAATAAAAAGATGTAAGGACTTTCTTGATCTGTCACTATGCTATTTTTTGGGATTCAGAAAATATTCTGTCGAGAAAGACAAGGATCAGAGAACAAAAAGAGATAATTCAGGTAGAAATAGGTATATAAATAAAGCGAGTAAGAACAGAGAGAAGAAAGGAGAAAGAGGAGAGAGAGAGGGAGAGAGAAGGAGAGAGAGAAAGAGAGAGAAGGATAGAGAGACAGTTAGAAAGAAAGAGGTTGAATTTGATTCGTAAGAAAAAAAGTCAGAGTAAAGCCTTACGGCATGGATGTCAGCAGGTGTGAAACAATAGTTTTGTGGTCGCCGTGCAAGCTGTTTACTTCTTCCGCAGCTTACGAAGAAAGATTATCACGAGTGTCTCTCTCTCTTCTCTCTCTTCTCTCTCCTCTCTCTCCTCTCTCTCCTCTCTCTCCTCTCTCTCCTCTCTCTCCTCTCTCTCCTCTCTCTCCTCTCTCTCTCCTCTCTGTCTTGTCCATCCTCTCTCCCCTTTCTCTTTATAATGTCTACTCTCTCTCCTCTTTCTCTCCTCTAACTTCCTCTCTGTATTTATATTTACATTTTTCTTCAAATTACTCTAGCTCTATATCTATTGTATTTCACGATTCTTAAATACATTCTTTTTGTCTCTCAAAGTTTTTTTTGCTTTTATTTTCCATATTCTCATTCTCGAACCTCCATAATTCACTTGCTCTTTCTTCTTTTGTCTCTCTTTACCCCTTTCATTCTTTTCTTGTTTTTGTTTGTCACTCTTCTCTTTTATTTTATTTCTCTCGTGCATTCTCAACTCTTTTTTGTTTTATTATTTTCTTATACCTTTTTTTCTTTACAGTACCCAGACATGTGCGTAGCAGCCCGAACGCGATTAAACATAGTAAGATTTAGTGTGTAGTAATGGTGAGATTTTTGGTAACATGTAACTTTTATTCAAGTTTTTTTGTTGCCTCTCGGCATCGTAGTTAGTTGAGTTTAAACAAAAGCAGTTAAGAAAAAGATCATTTCGAAGTTTGAACTTTTTGGTTGTGGTCGTTGCTCTTCGCCGTTTACTTTTCAAAAGCTCCAATATCTGATTCTTGGTTACGTTCTCCTGAACATCGTCCGCCTTTGGAAACTACCTGATGTTTCCTCCGCCTGGATCCCGGGAATGAAGGAAACAGCGAAAGAGTTAACGAAGAAGTCCTGAGGAACGTCTATCGAGCACCCCTTTGTGCTTCTCGTTAATATTGATGCATTTACGGACGAGAATACAATTAACAATGTGACGAATAAACTGTGACATTTACATATAAAGAACGGTTGAAAAAGTATAAGAGTACGCATTGAAGCATATATAAGGTTGTTTATGTAGGGAATAACTGATTGAAGAAGAATGTTTCATCGCCGAAGGAACTCATAAACCATGGAAAATTTTCGTTTTTATCATTCCTTAGTTCAGATTTGAAAGTTCAATATTGGAAAAAAAGCCAAAAAAATTAGAACTTTACGGCCTAAAAATATCAATTTTTTTCTTAGTAATCAGGTATAGAGTGTTTTTATAATTAGGAAGAAATCAAGGGATAGGGAACAACGCTGAGGACTTCTTTCTCAAAACGTTACAATTCTCGTAGAGCGGAATCATATGTCAGAAAAGAACAATTTTCTTGAAAATACAATGATTGAAAGACTAAAAATACTTTTCTTCAGGTTTGAAACTTCTATGAAAAAGATTTAGAAAGCGTAAATCTTAATTTTTTTTCTCGAAATTTTATTTATTTTATTTTGGTCATAGAAAACATTAGCGATCGTTTTTCCCAAGAAATGCAGTGGCAGTTCATCAGTGACGAGGATGTTTTCGCGATGAAAATTCTGGTTAGTTGCATGTTAAATTCATTAGATTCCTTGTTCATTGTGTAAATTACTGAACTGAATGGAGAAAAAACAGTCACGATTCAGATTTCAACAAATACATCCAAAAACCATGAGTAACTCCTCCAAAATGAATCTATTATTGCAGTCCATGTTCTCGAACCTATCTCCCCTAACCTTCCTCCCAAGCAATCCAAAGCAAGATGAAATAAATGACAAGAAATGAAATGATAGACAAAGAACAAGACTTGGAGAAATTCAACAAAAAAGGGTGAAAGTTGAACGTAGTAAGCAAAAAAGGGAGTTGTCAAATCCTTGGCGTCATATTATACATATGTGGAGTTTTATAATCCACCTCTGCAATTGTTTTGTAAATCATGTAAATATTTCTTTTTTTTTCGTTTCTACTTTTATTCTCGTTTGTTTTCTAGTGATATTTATAATTTTACGCACCTTATGCTCTTTCTTTCTCACTTAATTCTCCCCTTTATTTATACACTTTTTTCTCTGTGCCTTTCTTTTTTTCGTTGATTAAAATATTTAATCTCAGGTTGCTTTTTCCCGAACACTTGTCGTTTCGTTCGCACTTCTATTGCCTCAGGAATGGAGGAGCCAAAACAGAGAGACAAAAGGAAAAACAGTACTTGAAAAGAAAGAGTGAGAGAGAGAAAGAGAGAGAGGCGGCAGAAGATTTCTATGAGAGAGAGAGAGAGAGAGAGAGAGAGAGAGAGAGAGAGAGAGAGAGAGAGAGAGAGAGAGAGAGAGGCGGCAGAAGATTTCTATGAGAGAAAGGAGAGAGAGAGAAAGAGAGAGAAAGAGAGAGGAACATAAACGAGAGAGAAAGGCGGAGAACAGTGGAGAAAGGCTAAAAAAATAATGGAGAAAAGAGTAGTAGAAAGAAGAAAGAATTTCATAGAAGATTGAGTCACAATAAATAAGAGGTAAAGAGAAGAAAACATGCGGCAGATACAATGAGAGAGAAAAGTTGCCGTGAAGAAAAGATAGAGGAAAGCAGAAGTTAAAGCTTCTGCGCACGCATAACATTTCTGCGCTTGCTCTCTTCTCTTTCTTTCCGAATCATTCTCACTCTTTTCTCATATTTCTGACCCCTCTGACTGTTTATTCTATTGAAAAACTTTCTGAATACTTTTTTTCTTATATTATGTAAATTTCTCTTCTTTTTTGTGTATCTTCTTTCTTTAGACTCTCTCCGATTTTTGTTTTTACTTTTAATGGATTTTCTTTATTTTTCATTTTTTAGCCTTATTTTCTTTATCCATAACCTTTTATCTTCATTTCTCTATCTATATGTATCTTTCTCGCTTTAACTATCTATTTGAGTCTCATTTATTATTATTTTCTTACTCTCCTTACTTTTTACTGAAACTGTCTTTGACTGCCTAATTCTTGAAAACTTTCTGGATCCCTCGTTTTTCGTTTCACATGTTTTCTTAGAGATGCTAAAGATACTCATTCATATGACAGTATTTTGATCTTGATTTGTTCTTATTTCTCTGGATGCCATTTCTCATGTTTTTTCATAGAGTTTATCCCTACAAAATATTATTTTCTGTTCTCGCCTTTCATCTCATCTTTCTCAATCTGATCCCATGGAGAAATCTCTCTAACTGCCTCGTTTTCTAGATTTCGACTCGCTTCTAGTCCCACCTCCTACAGAAAACAATCTCTTGGTCTCTACTACTCTTTCTCGAAGTCCTTTTAAGTTCTTCGTGTAACAGAAAATTCTCTAGAATTCTCTGCTTCTTTTTCTGTTTCTTTTTCTTTTTCTCTCTCTTTATTTAATCAAACTCTTTTCCCTTTCGCTGTCTATCTTCCTAGAGAACTCTCTAACTGTAATATATTTCTCACTTTCTTTTCCATTCCCCTTCCTTTCTCCCCCAGCACATCACTGAACGGTAAGTTCTTCTGTCCGACTCTCTGACTCTCAATGGAGGATCATGTAGCTCTTTTTTCTTCCCTATTTTCCTCTCCGTTTTGGTTTACAAGAGTAGTTCTCAAAACATTCTTTTGTCAAGAACCGATATTTTTATGTGTTAACAATGTTGTCAAGACCAACTTAGACCATGGCAATTTACTGAAAACGTATTCTCGCAATAGTTTTATTACGTTCAATCATATCTGTAGAATCAGTACATTTGTTTGCAAACTATTCTTCTTTCTTTGTCTATCCTTTTTGTTTGTGTGTTCAGTTGTAAGTGACTCTTCTCTTGAGCAATCAACTTGCTAAACTTACTTTTCTTATGAAAACTCTTCGAAATTCATCTGCTAGTGAACATCTATGTTTCTTGAATATTATCGGAATTTTCTTCTTGTTCTTTTTCGCATTTGTGTTCACCTTGAGACAGAGTACCCGTTTCTGTGTGACGAGTTACAGACCGAGACTGGTGCAACCAGAAGCTGCCCTCTTGGTCGCTGGTTGTCTGTGTTGCAAGAAGGACAGTATAAGAAATGCAAGTACTGCTGAGAGTTCTCCAATCGCTCGATTAGACTTGATTTTTCAGGGAAGGGGGGGGGTTTCAAATTATAAACCTTGTGTCAATCCGGCCATTGATTATTTCCGCTTTGACTTTTACAAACTCATTGCTAATCATTATTTATATGACTTCTCAAATTTTCTGAGTTGCAGTTTTTTTTATCTTTCTGATACACTTCTCTCTTTGCGCTCTCCATTAATTATTGCCTAAAACATGAACATCTGCGAGACTAGATACTAGACTAGTATATGTATATATTAACATCTGCTAGACTAGATACTAGACTAGTATATGTATACATGAACATCTGCTAGACTAGATACTAGACTAGTATATGTATATATGAACATCTGCTAGACTAGATACTAGACTAGTATATGTATATATGAACATCTGCTAGACTAGATACTTATTTGGTGTTAGTTGTGAATGCTGCTTTTGAGATTCTGAATCAGTTACGTTTGCACTTTTAGGCTTATTGTACATACAACAACTTTTTCTGTATTAAACTTTCTCAAGACGTTCCTTCATGAGCTTTGTCTTACTGCTCTGTTTTTTCGCCTTATTTTATTCTTGTATCAACTGTTTTTTCATGCTTATTCATATCCTTTCCCTTTCAACCTCTTTTCAGTTACGACTTTCTATAACTTCCTCTTCCCTCTCTCTTCATCTCCCTCGTCCTTTCTTCCTCCTCTCTCTCAATCCGAATAGCTTGAATGCGAAACTTATTTGTATGAAGGCGAAGAAGAAAGAGAATAGAGATTGTGTTGTCTTATAATAAAAGGAGGAGGTCGACGGTGAAGCTACCTCAGAATGGAAGAACTATGCTCGTTGTTGCCCTATCCATCGTTCTCCCTCTCTCTCTTTCTCTCTCCTTTAATTTTTCTGTTTCTTTTTCTATTCTCTAAATATTTCTCTTACTTCCTATCCCTTTCTCTCAGTGTGTGTTTTCCTTGCTTTATCGCCTTGACTCTCTTGTGCTTTCTTTGCTCTCTAGAATAACAGTGCGAGACGATAGAGAAGAGACTGTGGGGGAGGGGGAATTTGAGAAGAAGCTCTTTATATAAGGTTGAAAAAAATTGAAAGAGAGAGAGAGAGAGAGCGATATAGAAAGAAAGATATACATGAAGCTAAAGATAGAGAGATAGAAATATAGTAACGAACAGAGAGATAGAGGTAGAGAGAGACACAAGGAGGAAATATGTAAAAGGAAAACTAAAGACAGTGAACGGCCGAGAACGATAACGAGAGTGAGAGAGAAAGTGAGAATTGCGCGAGACTACGTAAGGGAAAAAGAGAAAGAGGGAGACAAAAGAAGACAGACAGGTAGAGAGAGAGAGCGAGAGAGAGATAGATAGATAGATAGAGAAGACGAATAGATAGGCAAAGCTTCTCTATCAAATTCACCAACCCTTTGCTTCCTCATATTTCTTTCTTTAGTTCCTCCACTCCATAAAATGATTGTATTTATGTATTCCGTCTACTCTTTGCATTTTATTCTCTAACTCTCTCGTTTTTAGTCCATCCTTTCCCTTCCTCCCTTTCTCTCTCTCCCCCTCCCCCCCCTCTCTCTCTCTCTCTCTCTCTCTCTCCATCTTCTTCTTTCTCTCTCTATAGCTGTCGATTTCTCTATTTTTTCCTTTGTGTCTCTCCCACCACCTTTGTTTCTTTATTTTTTTGAGTTTTCCTTAGCATTTTCACCGTTTTCTATCAAAAAGACATGAAGGGGAGTACGACAAGAAGAGAAGGAAAGAAAGAGTCAACATTTAGGCCAATCTTGATTGCTATGTACTACTCTATCGCTCTCTCCCACGTTCTCTCCATCTCGAATGCTCATTCAACTAATACCCTTGTTTTACTTCTTCATGTCTACCTGTTACTGCTCCTCTGCCCCCTCTATTCTTTCTTCTACCACCCTATGTATCCATATCTAAATGTCCTATTTACATACGCCTTCACCAAGGTCTCACTCATCGCCACGTACCAAAAGCATCCTCACAAGTCTCAAAACATACTTGTTTCTTATTTGAACTGAGGAAGCCAGGCGGGGTCAGCCAGCCACCGGGGACCGATGATTTCTGAAACGATACACCAGCGAGAAAAGTTGTTTTTCATTAAACTGAATACTTAAATATGAAAACATACAATTATGTTATAGGTTGTAGAAGCGATTTTTCAGTCACGTGCCCCAATGTTGCATGTTTGAAATGAGGGTGACAAAACCCGAGAAAATATAACGAAGTCGACTTTATTAATGATGTTCCTTCTCGTTCAGGTTCTTATTCAGCAGACTAATGGCTGTTTATCAATACTTTTTAGACATTACACAAGACTAAATGACAAGAGAAGATATTCATTTGTGTGCACTTCTAAAAAGAAGTTGAGCTATAAGAATGGCGATTCAAAGAGGAGTCGAGAGACTAAAAAACAACGATTGAGCGAGAGTGCAGAAGGAGAGAGTTGAGCGAGAGTGCAGAAGGAGAGAGTTGAGAGAGGAAAGAAGTCGGGAATTCATAGAGAAAGGGGAGAGAAGAGAAAGGTAGAGCAGGAAAAGATAAAGAGATCAAAGAGAAATAAAGAAAGAAAAGGTGGAAAGAGAGAGTGGTTGAAAAATAGAGAAGAAAACAAAAGACCTTCTCCAATCGTTTCGTTTAATCTCTTTTCCTTTACCATCTCACATTGTACTATCTTAGTTTTTTCTTCTTCATATCTTACCGATTGTACTACATAGTGTGAGCAGTGATTGAACCCGGAGATATAATGGTGGTTCAGTTTTGAAAAGAAGTAAATGTGGAACCAAGTATTCCTTGCACTCGTTTCTGTTTTTGTTAAAGCTTCTCTAAAAATTGTGCTGAAAATTCGGAATCCCTTCTATCTTTGCTTTAGTACTAGGTATTTGCCTTATCTTCGCTTTAGTAATAGGTAATTGCCTTATTTTGCTTTAGTACTAGGTAATTGCCTTATCTTTGCTTTAGTACTAGGTATTTCCCTTATCTTTGCTTTAGTACTAGGTATTTGCCTTATCTTCGCTTTGGTACTAGGTAATTGCCTTATCTTTGCTTTAGTACTAGGTATTTGTCTTATCTTTGGTTTAGTACTAGGTATTTGTCTTATCTTTGCTTTAGTACTAGGTAATTGCCTTACCTTTGCTTTAGTACTATGTATTTGTCTTATCTTTGCTTTAGTACTAGGTATTTGTCTTATATTCGCTTTAGTACTAAGTAATTGCCTTATCTTTGCTTTAGTACTAGGTAATTGCCTTATCTTTGCTTTAGTACTAGGTATTTGTCTTATATTCGCTTTAGTACTAGGTATTTGCCTCATCCTTGCTTTAGTACTAGGTACTTGCCTTATATTTGCTTTAGTACTAGGTATTTTCCTTCCCGGTTATAGCAGATCTTGAACGCTTCAACTAAGTTCAATTAAGTTATGCATTCGTGGCGTAGATTTCGAATAGGTCAGTTTACTCTCGAACGAATTTGCTGGCACTTTTTGTTTTTCTTATTGTTTTGCTTGATTGTGTTGTGTGCTTGATTATTGATTGATTGTGTTGTGTGCTTGATTATTGATTGATTGTGTTGTGTGCTTGATTATTGATTGATTGTGTTGTGTGCTTGATTATTGATTGATTGTGTTGTGTGCTTGATTATTCAAAGATCAGTCAAATTCAAAGACTGTTTTCATCACTCTTCGGATATGAATTGCTAGAGAACCGAATCACTGCTATCACAGTTAGTGAATAAAATAAATGATTGTTCCGCTGAAGAGGTTGATTTTTTATGTTTGTGATACGATTTCAAGGGGATGAGCAGGAGTGCACATGAGAACTAGCCCCTTATGTGCTCAGTTTTTATTCCATTTTATACTTTGTTCCTTTGAACATTATTTTGGAAACAATAGATAATGCGGTTGTGCAGGGACTTTCTTATTATATCTATGAGCGGATGATGAAACTTAAAAAAAGGCCATGTATGTAAGTGTTTCTTCGACTAGTAATCAAATACTCGACCTTTCAATTTTCCAACGTCAGTAATAGCTTTTAGGAAACTTCAAAAAATGATTTTTCATCGCTACCCTTTTTTTCTGTTTCATTTTCTTGCAGACTTATCTCCGAGAAAAAAAAGCTGAATCTTTAATTTTTTTCTCACTTTTATCTTCATTTTACACAAAAAGAATAAGTTTGAAAAAGTATGCTAAAAGGCATACATGTGATTTATGAATAATAACACTTTGAAATTATTCCTGTACGTAATTATGAAAGTACGCTAGGGAGGCATACAATCAATGTATCAACAGAATGCTTTTGAACGTATGCCTTGGTGGGTTCTGTTCCTTTTCTTGGCACTTATCCATGTATCAAACCCGGTTGACTTAGGTTGCTCTATATACATACACTTATGATCTCGATCACTCTATGTATACGGGAAATGCACACATACAAATAGTTTCGTGCAAATCATTTTACCCAGCCATTCTGGAAGGAAAGCATTGGGAAATTTTTTTTTTGATTGTGAAGCGCTCTCCTTGAAAAAGGCTCTTAGGGAACGCCTTTCGGTAAAAAAAGGCCCAAAGTCGGGAAAGTCACAAACAATGAAAAAAATTTGAATAAAAAAGAAACTTTCAAAGTATTCCTAGCACACTTTAATTTTACTAATAGTCATACTTTCGAAGTATGAATGGTAATACATGTGTTCGGAATGATTGGAATACTTTTAAAGTATATAGTTCCATTCTCATACTTTCGAAAGTATGATTTATCGTAATCTTTTTGTGTGTACGGGTGATGCTAACTACATATTAAGATCAATTTTTTATGTCACGGTAATCTATTTCTATCTCCTCAACACGAAAATACTAGGTTTCTTTCATAATACGAGAGTTTTTCTAATTATTTTGTTGGATGTTTTCATAACAAACTTTCAACACTCAAGTATCCGTTTCTTATAACTATTTTTAAGCTGATTTTTTTCCAACCTAATGTTTTTCTATAGTATGTAATTTGTGGAAAAGTTATTTGATCAGTTTTCGACCAAGCACAAAGACGGTTCGGCCGCAATATTGTCAGATCTTTTAAAGATTATTCATTTGTTTAGTGCTTGAAACAGTTCTTAAAAAGTTTAAAGGGATATAAGATGTAGAACCGCGTAAATGAAGTGAAAATTCATTCGAAAATGTCATTCTTCTTGTTATCAATAAACTTTGAAGTTGGTTTCCGTTGTAGATTTTTAGCAACTTGACAAATGAATTATGTTTGTGGTTGAGAATAACTAGAAAACAAAAGAATAGAATAAGAATATTTCATTATTGACGGGTTTTGGTTTCGTATTCGCTTTCATATAGAGTAACCTATTACTCTTTTCTCACTCTGATTGTAAATGCATTTATTTGTAGTTGCTTTATGGCTTCCTATGAATGTATGTATGTACATATGTGGTATTGCCCTTTTCTGATTAGAACACCAAATTTGATTGAGTGAGGTAGGAATGTGTAAAGAAATTGAAAAGAGAGAGATTGGAAATTAGGGAGAAAAAAAGAGATTAATAAATAGAAGCAAGAGAGACGTAAAGTGAGACAAAGGAAAAATAGAGAGAGAAAGAGAGAGGGAAAATATACATAGACTCAACAGGATATACAAACGTCATGCTCACGAAATTACGAAAAAATAGAGAGAAAATAAGGCAAAAGCTGTAAGAAAAATTAGAAATGAATCAAAAAGTGTGAAAATTATTATTTTTTGAAAATTTAATGGTTAAATAAAAAATAAATCAACAGACACGTGAGTTGTTGTAGCATGTTTGAGCGACTTAAACTATAAATAGTGTATACAGCAACAGGCCAGATGGGTACTAAAACCCGTTAAACTTGTATTTGAACGCCTTCCAGAAGCTTTGAGGCACGGATATGTACATCACAATTTGCCTTTTTAATTTTAGTAGTGTTTTTGAATGAGTACTTCTGCGAAAGTGCTAACAAAATTGAGTTAAAATGTGTTTAATTCTTCACTGGCCTCACTGTGAACTCTTTTCTCCATTCCACTTCAAAGCATATCAGAACCCCCCTTTCAGCGGGATTTGAACAATCTGAAGCCATATTACTGTATCCAAAAATCGACTTTCCTCGTCCACAATGTCGATACTTCAACATCGAATGGAGAGCATTAGCATTTGTCTGGGCAAAAAAAAGCAAAAAAGAGATCTTTTCAAGGGAAACCTTGAATAGGTGAGTAGGAGGAGATTCGAGCGGAAAAGGAAATTCAGAGGTTCAGTAGTTGTATGAAATTCATGAAAAGAAGACGAAAAAATCTTGAGTAGAAGCAGTAGTATATCCATGCAAGCTTTCGCAGAACCAATAGCGTGAGATACAGTATACAAATTCCATCTTCCTCTTTTCTCTGGATTTTCACTCTTTCTCTCTCCCTCTCCCTCTCTCTCTCTCGCTCTCTCTCTCTCTCTCTCTCTCTCTCTCTCTCTCTCTCTCTCTCTCTCTCTCTCTCTCTCTCTCTCTCTCTCTGTCTCTTTCTCTAAATCAATTTTTTGTTCTTTCTTTTTTCTCTTTCTGTGTCTCTCTCTTTTCTTTTTTCACTTATCTATCTTTCGGATTTTTTGGTTTTTTCTCTCAATTTCTCTTGAGAACCTCTTGTTTTTTTGCATTTCTGTGGATTCCGTGGCCTATTATCATATACATGTGCCTATAGCCTCATTACTCAGCTCTCTCTCTATCTCTCTCTCTATCTCGCTCTCTCTCTCTCTCTCTCTCTCTCTCTCTCTCTCTCTCTCTCTCTCTCTCTCTGTAAGTTGCTCTCTCTTCATCCGTATCCCCATATGTTCCTCCTTTTTCTCCCCAGCCCCCTTTTCCTCTCCTCATGTTTCTCTCTCCCTTGCCCTTTTTTACGCCACGCCCCTTCCTAGACACCCTCCTTCCAGCATATTTTTTACAAGATATATTTACTTTTCTACAAAAATTCATTTGATAAACATTCTTTGTAGGGTATAAACCATTCTCAATTCCAGGGTTCTTTCCATTCAGAAAAAAAATAAAATAGCAAACTTATTTCTCGTATGAAGCTCGAAATAATTATATTCTTCTATCTTGACTCGACTTTTGCCTTTTCTTCAATTCGCTTCAAACATTTTTCCGATCTACTTTCTCAGTATAATATTTAGTTTCAATCTAGTAAATTGTAATTCTATTCAGCTTTTTTTCAAATGTCCTATTGTTCAGTTTGTTAGGTAAGGAAAATTCCCCATAATTTTTCCGTTTTCTACAGAAAAAAAGACTATTACAACATGTATTCCACTGAACTTCGAACCAATTTCCATTTTCTTAATCATTAAACTGAATTTTTTTGCATTTTTTCAGTTGCTATCCTCTTTGCAGAAACTCTTACCCTTGCTTGTTTTTTTTGCAGGAAAAGGATGCAGAGCCAGAATATGGCTCTGATTTCTGTTTCTTGGTTCATCGGGAAAAATAAAATTCTTCGTCCCTTATATGCTCCGTGAACGCGTCTGATCACTTATTCTGGATCACGATGCTGCAACTCTGAAAAAGGTTCCCCACATTTCAGGGACTTCCCATTCAGGCGTGGCAGGACTTGAAGGCCTGCGGTGATGAACGGCATCATGCCGCAAGGACCGACTATGCTAATGATGGACTCCCACCAACCACATCAACAGGGGCCGATGCTGACACCGTTCATGATGCAAGGCGCACCCGGCGCACAACATCAGAATGGTTTTGGCGTCAATCAGGGCGGTATGAACGGTGGTGGTGGCCAGATGATGCTGGGAGGAACGCCGACTCCCGGCGGTATGCTACCCCCACAAGGCATCATGGTCAGTACTTAAATGATTTCATAGTCTAATTTCAAAACAAAAAAAAGAGAGAGAGAAGAGAGAGAGAGTTATAGAGAGAGAGAAAGTTTAAGATAGATATGAAGAGGGAGGGAAAAAGAATGAGATGAAGAAAAAGAGAGAAAGGGAATACGAATAGAATGGAAAGCGAGTGAACGGTTAGATTTGAAACACCTCCACTTCTCTTAATCGTCTTTTGAGTGTTGTCGGTGAAGCATGAGGTAGTTACAAATATCAAGTCCATTTTTATATAATATGTGGATTGGTACAGTGAGACAATATCAAAAAGTTTTCATTGGCAGGTATCAGTGACCTGCTTAAAAAAGATGATGATTGAACAATGAAATGTTATTTGATGTTTAACTATCTAATGATTTCTATCTGATCAGAACAGGTAAACAGAAAGTCTTCGTCAAAAATTAATGAGAGTGAATCTGAGATCACTCACCATGAAGTGAATTGAAAATAGTACGAGGCACGAAGTTTCATGAAACAAAGTGAGAAAAATAAAGAGAGAGAGAATGTGTATGTGAGAGAGACAGACCAAGATGTAGAGAGGAAAGAGACCGAGGCAGAAAGAGGAAAAGAAAGAGAGAGACAAAAAACAGATATAGAAATATAAAGAGTCGTAAAAGAGTGAGAGAAAAAAAGAGAGAGAGAGTAAGACTCCAATTGAAAAAGTTTTCAAAAACAAAATACACAACGTGCTTACAATAAATGATGAGAAAAGGTATGAAGGAAGTTCATTAAATTATCATGTAAAAATGTATATGTTAATTGTTAAATTTTTACATCTTTTTAATTAGTTTGTAGAGAAGTTACTAAAAAACGTTAGCAAAGAGCCGCATGCGAAAGAGAATATCGGTAGGGCATAAGAACAAAGGTTGTAATTGGCATGGAAGGAGTAAATAAGGTTGTAATTGGCATGGAAGGAGTAAATAAGGTTGTAATTGGCATGGAAGGAGTAAATAAGGTTGTAATTGGCATGGAAGGAGTAAATAACTAAAAGTATAGGGCTATAGAGACAGTGGACTAAACGGGAAACGAGTGATCTCAGATAAATGATTTTCATTTTAAAAAAGAAAAGAAAAAGGGACGTTCTGATAGATATATCAGAGTAAAATAGACCGGAAGGGACGGAGGAGTAGGGATGCTTAAATCAAGAAGGGGTATTCATGAGAATGCGGCATCAGAAACCCCTTTCTTATGAGAGAGGCTGGAAGAAAATTGATTTAGAACGCAAAGAATGCTTAAAGGTTGCGCCGCATCACTTTATGCCGGGTCCCGCAGGGGGGTCTGCACCTCCCGGTATGCTTATGGGCCCTAATGGACACGGAGCAGGAGGACTACCAATCAATGCAAGCATGAACCGATCCCAGAGGTAGATAATATTTACCCTTTTTGTTACAACAGTTCAACTCCAAGTTTATGCTAGCTTTGGGGTTACATATTGTTCCGTTGCTGTTAAAAATATTTTTAATCATTAAAAAATTCCGGTTGAAAAAACAGTTTTTTTTCTGGAAAAGTTGGCGCTTTTAAAACAAAATCAACAAGATGAACTGGCTGCCAGCGATCAACTGGCTGCCAGCGATCAACTGGCTGCCAGCGATCAACTGGCTGCCAGCGATCAACTGGCTGCCAGCGATCAACTGGCTGCCAGCGTATCTATGTATATTGAGCAGCGATTCCAGTTCATTCCAATCAATTGTTCTTCTTCCGTTTCTCAATCAATTTCATCAGTGTCAATTCATACATTAACGTTCTCTTCTTGTACATTTAGATTTTAGGGCTAATTCTTTCAGCTTTGATAAACTTGTTGACTCCAAGTCGCTCTGTTGCAAAAAAAGGAAATGCTTTACATCCTTCACGCATTCATTTTATTAGGTTTTTCGTTCTTAAGTGTCCGCTTTATATGACTAAATCCTTATTTTCCGAATATTATTTTTTATATTCCACAAAATTTCTGAAGATTATAATTATACATACATTCAAAAATTAAATTTAATCTGACGTAAGCTATGTAAGTAATCGATGTTTAAGCCTACCGTAAGCGGACATTCAATCTTGTTTGGAGTCCAACCAGCTACAAAGCATTAACTTTTCATGGTGTATGTTATTTGAATGCGTATCGTACTCAATAAATGCTTCTTACTAAGAAGGGAAGAGTAAGGATATTCAAAACAGAATGAGGAAGTTTAGTTGAGATGTGAATCCACATAAATAGTTGACTGAAAGCTTTACTTGATTCTTAAATTGAGAATGATTTTATAGTTTATAGTTCAGCTACTCCATTTAGATAAAAACAAAGCATTAGAAGCAATTTAATACATTTGCTTCAGTGAAAAATCAAATATTGTTTCTATATTTTTTTGCTGGCTCGATAAATTACAGGTTTTTAACCTGCTCTTGGCACTCTTTTCCCTTATTTTTGGCATTGTGTTTTGGCGTATTTCACTTTCAAATCTTCGCCTTGCTTCCCGAGGCTTCCTCGGGAAGCAAGGCGAAGATGCTTCCCGAGGAAGCCTCGGGAAGCAAGGCGATTTTCAAGTTTTGAAGTTTTCAAGTTAGATTTCAAGTTTTGAAGTCCACATAGACGGTGTCCTGCTGTCACTGCAATATTCCCTCTCTCTTTCTCTCTTCAGAATATCCAGAATATTATTTCTGACGTTTTTTGTTCATTTTTGAAGTATTGATTGAACAAGGAAGTAACCTTTTTGCACGTCATTTTTGTCACTTAGTAACAATCAATGATATAATACAGCAGTTTTAATAGTATTTTCATTAACCAGTATAACACTTTTAAATCTCCATGCATCATGAGCATGAACATGCCGAGGGCAAAGCTGTACTGTTGAATTTAATACTGATTAAGTTGTCATCTCAACCATGCGTCACTACCTTGGTCCTGCGTTACAGAGAATTTGCAAATGTGCTATTGAGTTTTATATTTTAAAAAAACAAACTATAAGTCAAAAAAGGGCTTCAATTGCATTGTAATGGAATGGAAAAACAGTGTCTTGAAAGACACGTATAGAAAATGAGAACCTGGCTATTCGAGAAAACTATGAAAAAAAGAGATAGAGAGAGAATGAGTGATACAATATATGTATGTATTCAATAGCGGAGGAGAGCAAATACTGAAAATTGAAAGTATAGAAAGCCAAAACCTTTTCATTCATGGAAAAGCATAAATCTATTCAAGTACCTGCTAAAAAGTTATTACCAAGTGGATGTAATTTTGTTAAGTTTTTTTGATTAGATTTGTAAGAAAAGCCTCCATATTGTTGACTGGCTGAAGACAAGGATACGAGTTACTATGGGTTTCTTTGACGAGTATTTCATGAATGAGGAGTTTAAAGAGAAATGTGGAAAGAATGAAATATGAAAAAACAGAGAGAAGGGAGTGAAGAAGATGAGAGAGAGAAAGAGAGAAAAAAAAAATAATAAGAGAAAGAGAAAAGAGAAACTGCTTTCTAAACATAAACAATATTTTTGAAATTAATCATAAATCCTATTTCCCGAAATCATATTCGCTACACAAGTTTAGCTTATCTGCCAGTTACGCTCAGAAAGTCCACTACGTACTTTATTCCTACCATACGTACTTTATTAAAATTGTTCGGATTAGCCTAAGTGCATGATGGAAAAATGGTTCTCTTTCTTAGATACAAAAAGGAATGTTGATGATGATCCTCAACGAAAATAAAACAGTGAAAAAAACCAAACTTTTAATATTTTAGATGTGGTGTATGCCGAGGAGGATGCCAATGCAAGCCATGCGGAGCTTGCACCTATTGCCAGGTTAGGAAAAAAATGGAGATAAGAACCTTTCTCAACCAACCCGCAGACTTAATTCTTTTGATTATACCCTAAGAACAAGAAAATACATACGAAGTTTCTGTTCTAGTTGTTATTTTTTTGTCTTACCACTAGTTAAAAAGCCAACAGTATTCTATTCGAGAACAGAAACCTGCTTACTAGCCAGAAGAACTTTCCAGGTTTTTTTAGCCAGAAGAACTTTCCAGAAAAAACAACAATAGTTTTGGCGAGTTCTGTCAAAGATAATTTTTTCTACGTAAAAAGAATTTTCTGTGAGG
>CAXKTG010000154.1:0-21202 GCA_964056735.1 Allodiplogaster pararmata
TTTTTTAAAAGCCTGGGAAAGAATGAATACTGACTTTTGATTGGAAATGATGAGATGGTATGAAAATTCAGCTTTTTTCGAACATTTGACTATAGATTTCAACAAGAAAAAAAAACTGAAAGTAGATGAAAAAAATTATCTAAAAAGACCTCTCGTTTTAGGTAAAATTTTTCGTCTTTTAACGCTTATAACTTTTCTATGAGATATACAATCTATGCCCGAATCTATGCGCTTAGGGTTTTTTTGGTTGTAGAATTCATTTAAAATCACTTTTACGTCCATTTATTCAGTCGTCGTTGCAAAAAACTATGTTTTATAAGCTCCAGATTCTTTTTTTGGTCCGTGTTTACCTAATTACAATTTTATCCCTTCTCACTCTTTTATGTTTTAGTCTTCTTATCTCTTTCATTTCGTAGAGGAAAAGCAAATAAATAAGGGGTACAAATGAAGAAAAGTAATCGAACAGACTCATCGAACATTAAAGTTTGTGATTTCTCTTGTGCATTTTTTCTTTTTATGTTCGCCTTTCGTTATGAAGTCCTTTTCGCAAATTGGAATTTTTTCGCAAATTTTTTTGAATACCTACCCATTAAAATGAATTTTTGATTTTTAGAACTTTGAAGAGAGAGAGAGAATGAGAGAGAGAAAGGGAGAGACAAAGAGGAGGAGAACGAGGATTGCGGTGGAGAACGGTGCTCAGGCAGCAGCACGACTGTTCTTTTTTCTTCGCCTTCTTTCCCATCCAATTCGAAATATTTGTACTTGAGGAGTTTTGAAAAAAAGGGAAATATACATAGTTCGATTACTACAGTCAAGACACAGACAGAGGAATAAAGAGAGTGAGAAAGTAAGAAAGAGAGGATTGCGGTGGAGAACGGTGTGCAGGCAGCAGCAGCAGCAACACTCTTCTTTTTTTCTTCGCCTTCTTTTTCATATAATTCAAAATATATGTACTTGAGGAGTTTTGAAGAAAGTGAAATATTCAGAGCTGAATTACTACAGACGAGACAGAGACGGAGTAATAGAGTGAGAGAGAGTGAGGGAGAGAAGTCAATTTCATGCAGTTGCGAATTCAGTACAGGCATAATTTTAGGTGAAACAATACGAGAAGAAAGTGATTAGTCACATCTTTTTCTGTCATGACTCTTCTCATTCTTTTCTGATGCTTTCTTGTCTCGTTTTAAGGATCTCCTGACAAATGCCCAACATATAAATTTTTTCTTCGCAAAACAGATTATCTGCTTAAAACTTGATTTGTACATTATGTTGTAAACTTTTAAAACATTCTAAGGAATGTCTTAGAATAAGTTTCATTCAATGACTTCTTTAAGTTTTCTGCAGATGTTTTGCAGCAAACAAGTTTTTATTCAAATCGTTTTATTCAATTCGCTTAGACTCAAAGAGGGGGAGAGAGAGAGGGAGATTAAAATAGGCTCCTCGTTCATTTCCTTCCACCTTAACACCCCAATCTCGAACTGTTCCGTAGAAGCAGGAGATCGGAAAGCGCAGGGCAATAGGAAAACAAGTAGAGTCAGCCAACAAGAGACAGAGGGAGGGAGGGAGGAGAGAGAAAGAAAGGAAATTCGACAATAAAGTTGAAGAAAAATTGATAGAGCAAGACAATCCAATGGTTTTGAGAATAAGTGACTGCACACGAATGCAACAAACTTGGATTCTTAAAAAATCAGGTTCAAAAACGTTTTTTCTTCTACTTCTGCCTCTCTCCTTTATCTGCCCTTCGAGAACCTGCAACAAAAAAATGCCTTGATCGAACTTCAAATTCAAATCAGAAAAATTTTTTTTACACAATTAATTTCTGCACTTTTTTGAGTTTAAGTATTCAGAATTAATTTTCGCGCTTTTTTAAATTAAAATTTTCAAAATTAATTTTCGCGCTTTTTTGAATTTAAAATTTCAAAATTAATTTTCGCGCTTTTTTGAATTTAAATTTTCAAAATCAATTTTCGCGCTTTTTTTTTTGTTGAAAATTTGAACTTTGCGCCATTTTTTTAAATCTATGCGCTTGAAAATCTTGGCGCGAATTCAAAAATCTATGCGCAAAAATTTTTAGTGCGGGTTGCAAGAAACACCCTGAAGGGCACCTGTATCCCTGTAAAGGTTCTCTCTCTAATCTTTTACAGTTTACAGCAAAAAAATCGAATCTTTACAGAAAACGGATACAAATTTACAATTCTAAAGGTTGCTGTAAAGATGGATACAGCATGCATTTACAATGTTTTTTCTTTGTGTTTTTGTTTTTTTTTCTCTTTATATTTTGTTTTTCTTCTTCATATTTTACCTTCTTTATTTTTTTTTCACCAAAATTTTTTCAATTATTTGATTTCGTTTTTTCTTTGTCCATTGATATTATACATAATTGAAAACATGATAATAATTTTGGCAAATGTATATTCATATAAGTATTGTAATATTTTTCTAACTTCGAAGTATTATTATTGCAAGTTTTTTTTGAAAAAAATAATTTTTGTTCAATTGAAGGTGGCTGGCGGATGCAAGTCTTTTCGTACAAAAAAATACAATGACTATGTTTTCGATGTAAATGAAGTTGCAATGTCATCGATGAGAAATGAATAGTTTGTGATTGAGTTTTAGTGCGGTTTAGAAAGTAGTTTTTTTTCCAAAAACTAATTCAGATTTTTAACATTAAATTCAGCTTAGGCTTCGTAAAAACTTACGCTAACGAGACCATTACGGCTTAGTTGGTAGAAACCGTTTTATAAAAATTCCTTCAAGTAGGATAGTGTCCGAAAAACAACAGAAAACCAAAAAAGTTTGTGAAAACTTTTTGGAATGAAAAAATTGTTTAGCACATTTTTACTTGGGGGGGGGGGATTTTCGGTGCGTTCAAAAAAATGTATTTTTTAAAAAAAATACAAAAAATGTAAATTTTCTTATGCGGTCTCATTCGCCTATGCCGTACGGCCTCGTTAGCGTAAACTTTTTCCTAAGCCTGATCGTTGTTTTAATGTAGAAATAATCTTTAAAAAAGTTATTTTTGAAAAACCCCAACAAAAACAATCAAAAAAAAGTTTTGTTGAAAAAACTAGAAGCCTACATCGTTTACTTAGGTCACGCAAAATACAAAGAATAAAAAAATTTGAAATCTAAAGCCTAGTTTAGCCGGAAAATCTTATCAGTTAAACTGCACTAACGCCTCTATGTTATTATCATAATCTCAATCATGTATATTATTAACGTACAATTTTTAAAAAAAGACTTCAAGTGTTTTCATATTGTTTGATGGCAAAAAAAAACTGAAGGTGGAAAATAATGAAGAAAAACAACAAAACATGGAGAAGAAAAATATGAAGAATAAACAAAATATGAAGAGAAAAAATGAAGAAGAAAAAACAAAATATGAAGAAAATTGACCGAGCAAACGAAAATTGCCCCAATCTCAACAAATATTTGTATCCGATACAGCAACTTTTTGTATCGGCTGCTGTATCGAATTACCGACACTTTGTACCGCGTCACTTTGTATACGACACTTTGTACCCGACACTTTGTACCCCGTCACTTTGTACCGCGACACTTTGTACCGCGACACTTTGTACCCCGTCACTTTGTACCGCGACACTTTGTACCGCGTCACTTTGTATACGACACTTTGTACCCGACACTTTGTACCCCGTCACTTTGTACCGCGACACTTTGTACCGCGACACTTTGTACCCCGTCACTTTGTACCGCGACACTTTGTACCGCGACAATTTGTACCGCGACACTTTGTACCCAAGGAAATTTTAAGACACTGTTTCGTTTGTAGTTTGTGGTTTTTTTGTATTTTTGTTATTTAAGCTTGTTTTCTTTACATTTAATTGTTCCGTTTGTAGTTTTTTTTTGTATTTTTATTATTTAAGCTTGTTTTCTTTACACTTAATTGTTCCGTTTGTAGTTTTTTTTGTATTTTTATTATTTAAGCTTGTTTTCTTTACATTTAAGTGTTCCGTTTGTAGTTTTTTTTGTATTTTCATTATTTAAGCTTGTTTTCTTTACACTTAATTGTTCCGTTTGTAGTTTTTTTTGTATTTTTATTATTTAAGCTTGTTTTCTTTACATTTAATTGTTCCGTTTGTATTTTTTTGTAATTATATATTCTTTAAGCTTCTTTTTCCCTTTTAGTTGTTTTGTTTGTAGTTTTTTGTATTTTTATTATTTAAGCTTGTTTTCTTTACATTTAATTGTTCCGTTTGTATTTTTTTGTAATTATATATTCTTTTTCCCTTTTAGTTGTTTTGTTTGTAGTTTTTTGTATTTTTAAAATTTAAGCTTCTTTTTGGCATTCAATTGTTCCGTTTTAAGTTTTTTCGTTTTTTAAGCACATGATCTGGTCTCATTAGGTAAATTGTTCCAAAAATTAACTACTCTAGATGTTGAGATGTTAGAACGCCAAGCTGATCGAATTATTGGTTCGATTAGTGCATCCTTTAGATCTAGTACTATAAACGTGGTTGTTGAACAAAAACATAGAGCAAGGATCGGTTGACGTTAACCGATTTAATATTTTGTACGTCATGAGTAAATCTGCAATAAAAACTTGAAACTTGAAAAAAAAACTTGAAAGATGCATAAGTCGATTACCAAGAGAAACTATTGTTCCCTCCTCTAAACTGAGACATGCGTAACTTCTTGTGTTATAACTAGGTTATTCACCGAACTAGCATCCAGTTTTTTTTCAATTTAATGGCTTTATCAAGATCAGCAAGCCACATCGGTAATATAACATCATCGATTATGGAATCTGTTGCGACATGTGACGACTCCACTCCTCAGCGTTCTCTTCCTTCCTTGGGAATTGGGGACTAACGGCTTTGACAAAGTAGTCCCTCCATAGTAGTAGTAGTAGATTGCCCGCCGTAGGTCTCCGGCTGGGTAGACGAGGTCTTCTTTGACATGGCTCAGAAAACAATAACCTTACTTACATCAATTATCTAATTACATTATTTCTCTTTCTCTCTCGGGGTTTTTTTTTCCTTTTTTTTTATTTTTTTTTTTACTCTCTACAATTACTCTCTGCCGCTATACCTTCCCATTCGCACTTTTTAGCCATGAATGGAGATCTGCGATGCTATCAGTTCAATTCAATTCAATTTAACCGCTTTATAAAGATCAACAAGCCACATCGGTAATATAACATCATCGATTATGGGATCTGTTGCGACATGTGACGACTCCACTCCTCAGCGTTCTCTGCCTTCCTTGGGAATTGGGGACTAACGGCTTTGACAAAGTAGTCCCTCCATAGTAGTAGTAGTAGATTGCCCGCCGTAGGTCTCCGGCTGGGTAGACGAGGTATTCTTTGACATGGCTCAGAAAACAATAACCTTACTTACATCATTTATCTAATTACATTATTTCTCTTTCTCTCTCGGGGTTTTTTTTTCTTCTAGACCGAGCCCAAGAGACTGTTTCGTATGATCGACAACTGCAGTGTTTGGCCGGCCTGCTTAAACCCATTGAACCAAACCTGCCCTGTAGTTTACTCAGGCTGTTCAGACCGTATGCCTAAGCCTCAGGCAAGGTTAACAGAGTGGAAGATATAGTAATATTTTTCATTATTTCGTGCCCTAGTACATTCCCAGCAGTATAACTTCACTGTTTGATCGATACCAGATACATAGTAACTGGTTGGCGATGCTATGCAGAACAATCATATATCGCTATTTAAATATCAATATTTAGATTTTAAGTTGAGATGAGATAAACTTTAAGTTGAGATGAGAGAGAACTAGAGAGAGAGAGGTTTCATGTGTACTCTGAGTACTGATTGTGTCAGTACTGGTAAAGCATTTCGTTAAACTCTCCCAAATATCAGCTCTCATTACTTATCAAGCTTTTCTCTCTCTGTGATTATGTCTTTCTTACTCCCATTCTTTTTTCCTTCTTCTCTCTCTCATTCTCCTATCAATCAACTCTTTCTTGCAATGCACACTTACCAGATGTCCCTTTTCACTACAATCATAAGAGATGAACACTTCTGTAGAAGGCATACTTAATGAATTATGTGGACAACGAATGTCATTTTATGAAAATTAAATCATCCAAAGTTTTTATTTATATGTATATAGTTTGAAAGAGGCAAAAAATAATATTCCGTAACCATTTCCAAACTTCCTGTTTTGTCGCGGACTACTCATTAAAAAGAGTTACTCCAGCCTCATTAAAAAACTTCAATCTTGCTTCAAACTTGATATCAACATTTGTACACATTGTCTTCGGTTTCGATTGTAATGATGAGCAGAATAAATTGTGTCTCTTGACAAAAAATCTGAATGCAATCGTCTGTTTCCAACCTTCAACTAAATTGAAGAGCAAAAAGGTTTATAGTCAAGGTGTTTCTTAGCACCCGCACAACTTTTTTCGATGCGTATAGATTTTTTTTACATTTTGAGTTAAACATAACATTTTTCCAATGATTTGGAGTTTCCCCACGAAAACTCCGAGAAAATTTTCTTCCAAGCGCATAGATTTCAATGTTTTTCGGGGTTTTTAGAAAGCGCATAGATTTTATTTACCTGCAGTGCGGGTAAGAGAAACATCCTGTTCATAGGGAGGGAACGGTATGTTGAATTATAGGAAACAAGCGTATGCAAGCATTGATTAGGAGAGATGATTTAATTTCTCGATATGGTCCTGAAGCGAGAATTGATGCTATTCCAGAGCGCACATGAATTTCACATTTAACACGGGTGATTGAAACATCTACTGTACTTATTGTAGATGCGTATTTCGTGGAAGAATGCTTGTAAGTTTGAGCAGCTCCAGGAAGACGAGGAATAACTTTGTTTTGTTCGATGTGCAGACTGTAATTTGAATGTATTATATGGGCTGCGGCGTGACAGGAAGCGCTTGCTTAGTTTTCGAGCAATTAAAGCCTAAAGGAATAGGGAGCTGATGGGTTTTCGACTGAAGTCTTTATTGATCGACTGTATCCTAGAAAGAGGGAGGGGGGAGCTGATGGGTTTTCGACTGAAGTCTTTATTGATCGACTGTATCCTAGGAAGAGGGAGAGGGGAGCTGATGGGTTTTCGACTGTATCCTAGGAAACATTCAGAGTATCTTAGTCCATTCTCATGAATTCTTTTAGCATCTTGCGCATAAATTTCAGGAACGACTTTGAAAATTTTGTTCCGAGTGTTTTTCAACAATAGTTCGAAAAGAGAGAGAATAAAGCAATGAGAGCATCCCAAGGAAAGGAAATTTGCCACTTTGTTACTTGGGGGCCGCATTTTACTTAGGGGGACAGGTTACTTTTAAGTGATCTTTTCCGCTTAGGCTTAATCGAAATGTTTGCTAACGAGGCCTAAAGAACAATTAGCAAGAATAGTGGAAAAGGGGAGGGTTAAGGCAAAAAGAGTGAAAAGAGAAAGAGAGAAAAATTTAAACAGAACGGAAGGAGAAGAGAATGTAGATAATTCTCGGCACGAACATGTATGCGCCAACATAGCTGGTCCGGTAACCATTCAACCCCTGCCTACCGACCCTCTCCCTCACTCAAAATGAACGATCAGAGTTTTCACAGCTAAAATTTAAAGAGAAAAAAACCTTCATTCCTCTACATAAATACAACGTTTCATTAGACAATACACAGCCTCAACCGGTTGCGTAAGGTTAAAAGTGAAACTTCTAACCTAGTTTAGCGACCGACTTATTGAAAAATCAAGACGTATTTTACCTATGATTCAAACAGTAATAGCGTAACTGATTATGCTTATGGCCTAATTTCTAAGTGGTATGGTCTTGTTCCTAAACCGGCCTCGTGAGCGTAAAATACACCTGAGCCTTGGCGAAAAAAAGAGTTGAAAGTACCTAGCCCCTATGAAGTGAGTGAAGCGTGGCCCCTAAGGTTAGAAAGAGCCTTTGATTTTATGGAAATTAGAGCAAGGTGACTAAGAGGGCATTGTTTGCGTTTATGCCCCCTCCCCCTACCAGAGGTTCCATGGGTCATACTTCTGACTTACTTACATTTACAAAGTCATTTTTGCATTAAAAAAATTATTTTTAGATTAGAAAACTATTTTTACATTAAAAATTTTGGCACTCCCTGTCAGAGGACTACAAAATTTTGGCACTCCCTGTCAGAGGACTACACTGAGAGGCTCAGCCATAAGGTAGACAACAACAACCTATGCCTCAAACAGAGTTTAATAGAGATAAAAATGGAAAAGCTGGAGTTGTAGAGTTTAAGAGCATTATGAAAAAGCTGATTCATGAATATTGTATACAAATCAAAGAAAAGTTGTTAAAATCGAAACAAGAATTCAATCGAAAATGCTCTGCAGTTGGTATTATTTTTCGATGTTCCCGAAAACAAGTCCATCTTCTAGTGAAGCTCTCGCTTTCTTCAACGTCATCCGAAGCGCGCGCGCTATCCGCTGGCATGTGAGACTTGATTCACTTCTCTGCATGCTTGTTTTTTTAAAGGCAAGTCCTCTCTTAGAGAACTGACTGAAAAAAAAGGGTTTAGGATGCGTCTTTCAATTAAAGAGTGTCATGATTGCAGGTTTAAACAGGAACAGAACTCAAAAGGCAGTTCCGAGAAGAGCGTGTCACATCGAGAGACTTTTTCTCTGACCGCAAAGAATCACTTCAGCTGATCTCTCTCTTTTTTCTCTCTTTTTTTATCTTTCTTTCTCTCTCTCTTTCTTTATCTCTCTCACTCTTTCTCTCTCTCTCTTTCTTTCTTTCTCTCTCTCTCTTTTCTCACCCTCTCTCTTTTTATCTCTCTCTCTCTTTTTATCTCTTTCTCTCTCTCTCTCCCTCTTTTATCTCTCTCTCTTTCTCTCACAATCATACATTATTTCTCTCTCTCTCTTTCTCTCACAATTATACACTATTTCTCTCTCTCTCTCTCTTTATACTCTGTCAGACATTTTTTCTCTGAATCTCTTGAAAACATAACCATCCATGATGCTTTCATCTTTGACACAGAAAAAAACCCGAGAAAACTACATTTTTACGACAAGAAAATAAAAGTCGTAAAGACACACACTATTGACAAAAAACTCCCTCTTTTTTACCCTTTTTCTTCATACCCTCTTTTTTTTCCTCCAAACTTTGAGCGGCGGATACATGTAAACCGAAATTGGGTGGCTTCATTTAACCCTTGCTGGTGGCCTATGTTATGAAATTATTCAACCATTTTAAGCAAAAAGAAAATTTGATCATCTTGTAAATTAGCCCTCTTTTAGAAATTGAAAAAAAAACTTTTCAAGGCCTTTAACAAGTTGTTTACTATTACACTCAACTTTCCTTCCACTATAAAAACAACGAAAGTAACCGCTTTCTGTGATTTACTTTTTTTTGCGATTTTATGACAAAGGCTGTAGGTTTTCGAGACAGGGTGGTAGGAAAGTAAGTGAATAACAGAAAGTGGTTACTTTCGGTGTTTTCATAAAGAAAAGAAATTTGAGAGATAGGATGAACAACTTGTTGAAGGCCCTTTCATATGCTTATTTTCTCAGCATAGGGAATTTTACTAGTAAACTGTCCGGTAAAAGTTTTGAGTGATTAGTTCATAATTAAGTCCACTTATTTTCAAACAGCGTAATTGGTCGACTCTTCCATCGCGTTCTGCTGCGTTTTCTGGTCGGAAGTTGTCTCTAAACGAGCGGTTCGGCATCATCCAGAGAGGATATCGTCTGGAGATCGATGAAAATTACGTTAGAAAACTTTTTTCATTCTTTAGACAAATTCGTTCAATACAATATCTTCCAAAGATGTTTGATTCACATCGTAGGCGCTTATTGGTGGAACTTTATCACAAATTGCGCATGTTTTGGCTCGTCCTCTCTTCTTCGTCTCACTTTTTCTAATCTTTCGCCTATCACAGTGTGATTTCTTGACAATTATAATTTGTAACTTTGACAAGTTCAACTTTACATCTGTTGACACTTATGGTCGCTTCAGAAACCAACTGTAGAGAAGAAAGAGGTCCATCTGATTCCTCTATCTGAGATAGTGCACAAACAACTCAATGGCCAGGAGCTCATCGACAGACTAATCAAGCAATCCGATACCAAGATGCTCAATAAAGAGAAGGAAGTCGTTAGTTTTGGGATGTTCACTCTGTTTTTCAGGTTTGAACGTGAGAAAATTCAGAAAAAAAGACAGTGAGTTGAAGCGTTGCAAAAAACAAGAGAAACCCCTAATTTTTTAAATCACGTTTTCTTACATCGAAAAAGAGCATAGGAGACGGGAAAATCTTCTTAAGATCTATATTTACTGTAGCCCTGACCATAGTTTACCAAAGGTATACTGTAAGTGTTGAATATTTGATAATAAAGACCGATCTTCGAGTGGGGAAGTCTGGAATAATGAGAAGCGAGCTGAAAGTAGAGTGGAGAAGAGACTTTCATCCATAAGTCTAGACTCCATCGCTCGATTAACAGCCGTTTTCTACAATTTTCAGCAGTGATGTTGACCTATGGCCCATGACTTTAACTTTATTTCTAAGTTAGGTCATGGTTGATTTAATCTATGCTTGTGCTTGGTAAAAAAAATGTAATTCAATAGTATCTTTATCGTTTTTAACCAGAAGTTAACAATTTTCAACACAATACGGTAAATCATAAAACTTGAGAAACCCAGGTTTTGGTCGTGAAACAGCGAGAAACATGGAATAAATAATTTGATATGTTCACGTGAAAACGAAACACGAAAGCTCAATAGAGTACAAGTTAACATTGTTTCAGAACGATGGCAAGCAATGCTCCACAACAGTTTTGCCTCCACCCATTCAAACTTATTCTCCCGAAATCGGCGACTGTTGATCTTCTAAGAACTTCGAGATTATCTCAACCGATTGGTGGAATATTGTATCTAAAGAATACCTTCAATGACTGATTGAACGCGATTCGCAATTATCATGTATATTTTCATCTCACGATGGTTCTCCGACGTACCAAAACTGGCACCAGTATGGCCATCGTCGTTGATAACATCGCCTCAGGCGGCTTTAGGTCTCGTTATCGGAATTGTTACCTGAGATAGATGCACCAGTTGTCTTCTTATACTTAAAATATGATGAGAAATCTTGACGAGGCTGCTTTTGTAGAATTTTTACGTTCCATTACTTGATTTGCATCAAGAGTTTTTCGCCTCAGAAAAAAAATTTCATTGATAAACTATATTATCAACTCTTCAGACAATGAAACAATGTCGAAACGCATTTGAATCCGGAATAACGAGTGGATGTTTTTTTTTGTTGTTGTTGCTTCATAGTGAAAAAGAGAGAAGAGAGATTAAAGAGTGAAAGCGATCGAAAAGGGAAAGTTAATTTCTTGGAATGAAGGATTGAGGTTTGAATCTAATACGTCATGGTAATTAGTTGTGCAGACTGTAATGAGACAAAAATTGAACCTCATCATTAAGATTCTGTGTTCGTTCGGTACGGTAGTTGATGAACAGAGCATCGAAGCTTCTAGAGAATGGAGGGATTTTTGTTTGCTGGCTGTTGAACCTTCACTTTCGGCGGTGCACACTGTGTGGTGTGCACACCGAGGCTCTCACCGTACTCCTTACCGTACCATACTGCAAATAATCTTCTCTTTCCAAAATGAATTCTTCCAGGTAAGAAAAACTCTTCTTACATCACGGTGTTGGGTGAAATAGAAGCTTTTTCGAAAAGGCTTATGCTATTTGTTATGTTTGTATAACATTCTCTGATTCTTTGCTCCACTCAGAAACTCTAAAGTTAGTACCGACCTTGTCGCATAATTAGTATTGGAATCCATTGTATTGGAAAGCCACCAAATTCTGCCCCTCATCTGCAACAACTGAGGGCCACATTTTTCAAATTTAAATTCTGATGCGCTCAGTACAATACTTATAGCTATAGAAATGTCAAAGTTAATCTGAACGGAGTTTCATGAGCGGACGCAAGTTTTGTTAGCTCAATTTAGAAAACTATTTTTTCTCAAAAAATTATTCTTACAGACAAATATTATTTAAAAATCAGAACAAAAACTTTTGTGTGAACTGACAACGCGGAGAGTTGATATACCTCATCCAATTCGCATATCGCACATCATAACCATCCAGGTACACACTTCCGTCCGCACCACGAATCTTCAAATCTATTCAACCTTTTTCTCAATCGCTGAGGCGTTTTAGGATTCAAACGAACTTCTCTCATAATGTTTTTAATTGAAAATTGATTGGTTTTTCAAGTGATTATTCACTTTTATATTCCAATTCTTCAGGAATATTTGTCATAACTAAGTCAGAAATGTTAGACGACAATGAATACGAGTAAGCGGCCTGTAAATATGAGACACCGAACAATAGGGTGGAGATCAAAGAAGACGATATGATAAAGGATATGGAAAGGACGCCACGGTTAAGAAAGGACGAGCGAGTGAAGAATCGGCGGAATTAAAAAAAATTCACTTAGGTACCGACCAATTTGACTAAGGTGCCCACTTCACTATTCGAGAAAGTAAGGATTAGAAACTCTGAAACAACGTGAAGAGAAAATTTAAAATTGAAGCAATTAACCTCCCAGGAATAACCCTTTGAATCGGCTTGGTCCTTGTTAATTAGCAGAAGTCCTTGGTACGGACCGAAAACTGAGCCGACCTTTAAACAGATAAACTGATTGCGCGCATGCAATCAATCATCTTACACTATAATTAACTTTGAAATTTCGCTTAAGTTGGGCTCGCTTACTCAACTATGCGCGATTCTTTCTCAAAACTCTAGACTGTTCGGGAAAGTTAGGCAGTGATATTTCCAGGAAATTCTCTTTAATAAAAGCGTTTATGCTATAACGCCGCGCTTGGATGTGTTTCGAGCGACCCGGGCTCTATACAGTGCGTCATTTTTGTGTTTCGTGACGAGTTGTGTACTTTCGCACTGTGTTCATAATCGTTGTTCATTACAAACAAATACTTTTTTAGGCATTTTCAGAATGTCCGGTGCAGATGAGTAGCAAGTAAACATTCCGCACGATCCGGTGCTTCTAGCCACCTTGGCTAAAGCTCTGCAACCGCTCTTGGTGACGGCCTCTGCGCGGACGGTGCACATCGCACCAGTCGTCCAAAACACTTCGCACGCTCGCCAGATCGAGTTCAACGTCAAGCTGATGAATTTGCTGGAGGAAAGCAAAGATGACGCTAGCAAGATCGAAGAAGTGGTGAAGCTCCTGGATCAGAGGAACAGACTCCTGGTTGCAGCGCAAAATAATCCGGACATTTTTTCGACTTACGACAGGGTCGCAGCGGTACAGAGCTTAAGCTCTGGTTCGACAGATGGAGCGGCACTTGCCGCTGCTTTAGCGATGGTGCCGCAGTCTTCTAGCCGGCTTGCTCCAGCATCTCGCAAGCGGGCCTATTCGCCAGCTCCAGCGAATCGTTACCAGCCGTTTCGGGAGAGGCCTCTCGACAAAGGACTGTCGAGGGGCTTTGGCTCGTCCAGAACCGGTGCATGCTACTCCTGTGGACAGTTCGGGCGCAGACAGGCAGACTGCCGTCAAGGCATTCAAGGGTGAGTTGTTTCAGGTCAGGCCGGTGGTGGCGTATATGACGGTCAGGCAGTCTATAGCGATTTGGGAGTGGTTTGGGGCATCCCCGTTCGTGTTGTCAGTGCTAGCCCATGGCTATAAGTTACCATTCCAGGAAGGCGTTGAAGTTTAAACAGTCAAGCTGTAGTGTTCAGGAAATAGAGTGTCAGCGCAATAGGAGGCCGATTTTGTGGTGGCAGAAGTGTGGAAGTGGCTTCGCAGTGGAGTAATTGTAAAAAGAGGTCCGAGAGAAAGAGTGGAAATTTCGCCACTTTCGGTGGCTCGCTCAGGTGAGAAGTTGCGCTTGATACATGATCTTTCGAATCTGAATGAGTTTCTTAGCAAAACCAAGTTTGCGTATGATGATGTTAGAACTATTTGGCATTTACTTCCTCACCAGGGTTATATGGCAACGTTTGATTTCGCCACGGGTTACCATTCAAACATGCCTCCGAAGAGAACTCAAAGAAAGAAGAAAGTGTCTTTTTTTACAGCTATACAAATGGATACAGCGATATTTTGTGAAGGGCACCTGTATCCCTGTAAAGGTTCTCTCTCTAATCTTTTACAGTTTACAGCAAAAAAATCGAATCTTTACAGAAAACGGATACAAATTTACAATTCTAAAGGTTGCTGTAAAGATGGATAAAGCATGCATTTACAATGTTTTTTCTTTGTGTTTTTGTTTTTTTTCTCTTTATATTTTGTTTTTCTTCTTCATATTTTACCATCTTCATTTTTTCTTTATTTTTTTTTCACCAAAATTTTTTCAATTATTTGATTTCGTTTTTTCTTTGTCCATTAATATTATATATAATTGAAAACATGATAATAATTTTGGCAAATGTATATTCATATAAATATTGTAATATTTTTCTAACTTCGAAGTATTATTATTGCAAGTTTTTTTAAAAAAAATTGTTTTTGTTCAATTGAAGGTGGCTGGCGGATGCAAGTCTTTTCGTACAAAAAAATACAATGACTATGTTTTCGATGTAAATGAAGTTGCAATGTCATCGATGAGAAATGAATAGTTTGTGATTGAGTTTTAGTGCGGTTTAGAAAGTAGTTTTTTTTCCAAAAACTAATTCGGATTTTTAACATTAAATTCAGCTTAGGCTTCGTAAAAACTTACGCTAACGAGACCATTACGGCTTAGTTGGTAGAAACCGTTTTATAAAAATTCCTTCAAGTAGGATAGTGTCCGAAAAACAACAGAAAACCAAAAAAGTTTGTGAAAACTTTTTGGAATGAAAAAATTGTTTAGCACATTTTTACTTGGGGGGGGATTTTCGGTGCGTTCAAAAAAATGTATTTTTTTTTAAAAAATGTAAATTTTCTTATGCGGTCTCATTCGCCTATGCCGTACGGCCTCGTTAGCGTAAACTTTTTCCTAAGCCTGATCGTTGTTTTAATGTAGAAATAATCTTTAAAAAAGTTATTTTTGAAAAACCCCAACAAAAAAAATCAAAAAAAGTTTTGTTGAAAAAACTAGAAGCCTACATCGTTTACTTAGTTCACGCAAAATACAAAGAATAAAAAAATTGAAATCTAAAGCCTAGTTTAGCCGGAAAATCTTATCAGTTAAACTGCACTAACGCCTCTATGTTATTATCATAATCTCAATCATGTATATTATTAACGTACAATTTTTAAAAAAAGACTTCAAGTGTTTTCATATTGTTTGATGGCAAAAAAACTGAAGGTGGCAAATAATGAAGAAAAACAACAAAACATGGAGAAGAAAAATATGAAGAATAAACAAAATATGAAGAGAAAAAATGAAGAAGAAAAAACAAAATATGAAGAAAATTGACCGAGCAAACGAAAATTGCCCCAATCTCAACAAATATTTGTATTCGATACAGCAACTTTTTGTATCGGCTGCTGTATCGGATACAACTGTGAACTGTGTATCCATTTATTTACAGGAGAGATTAGAAAGACAAGTAAAATATCGCTGTATCCAAACTTCCATTGTATCGCTGTATCCAAAATATCCAATTAGAAAGAGGCCCCTGGGGGTTCTTTTTGGTGTGAGAACGTTCTTGAAAGAAGTCAAAGGTACTAGCGTGTCCTTCCGTATAGATAATCAGTCGGCAGTACGTATTCTGCAAAGGGGCATTATGAAAACTATGCTCCACGAGATCGCGGTCAGAGTCTCAGTGATTTTGTCAGAAAACAGTGTGAACGCGAGATTCTTATGGGTTCCTAGAGAAGAGAATGTTGAAGCGGATGAGGCTAGTAGATGTGTGGATAGAAAGACTGTAAAAAAAAGGACTGGGGTGTAAAAAAGGATATTTTTGAATTGTGTGCAAAGCGTTGGGGAGAACCTGTGATTGACTTCTTTGCGGACGAAAAGAATAGACAGTGTGCAAATTTTATTTCTAGATGAGCCTGTCCAGAAGCAAGTCACATCGACGCGTTCGCATGGCCAGCCATCTGGAGATCAGCTCGTCTTTCTTGGTGTGTTCCTCCACCCTCGTTGCTTTCTAGAGCTGTTGTATTGGCGAAAAGATGTAACGCGAAATTAGTCTTAGGTATGGCATGGCAACGGCGCGCTACCCCTCTTGAAAAAGAACGGAGAGTGGGTTCCTCAAGTAGTTGATAGCATAGTTTTTGGCAAGGGTGCTGAAATCTTGATGCCTTCTTCGATAAAAACCGGACTGTTCGGGTCGAGTAAAACGCCGTCGGATTTTGCGTTCCTTCGGTGCAACTTCTAGCACGCCTTTATCTGTTCTACCCGATAAACAATCGTTGCCTACATGCGTATGCAATTTCCATGGTAGACTTTATTTAAATCAAAGTTATACTTCATGACGAAAAGAATAAAATGACTAGAGAAAGTGTAATTGTTCGATTTAAACATGGTCCCATAGGGAAATTGCATACATGGGACGCGTCGCGGTTGACGCGTTTGCTTGGGAAAAGAGAGGGAGGGAAGCACATTCTAGACTGTTCGGGAAAGTCTAGACTGTTCGGGAAAGTCTACTCAATAAACAGTCGTTGCCTAAATGTGTATGCAATTTCCATGGGAGACTTTGTTTAAATCAAAGTTATACTTCATGACGAAAGGAATGAAATGACTGGAGGAAGAAGTGTAATTGTATATTTAACGCGCGGGTGATTCACATACATCTCTTCTTACGATTGCCGATTCTCTCTTTTCTGTCGTTATTTTCTTTCACCCTCCTCATCCCCTCGCTCTGTTTGGAACTCTCATCTTCTCTGCTGTGATGTTTCCTTCATTCTCTCTCTCTCTCTCTCTCGGTTTCGCTTTCTCTCTCTTTCTCATCTCTCCTACTTCCTCTCTAGCCTTTTCTCAAGTCCCTCACAGAAAGAGAGAGGGGGCGAGAGAGAGAGATAGAGAGAGACAGAAGTATAGTAATCAATAAAACCACATAAAGAGCTTGCAAGGAGTCTGCTCCATTCTTTTCTTCGGTCCCAACAATCTTGCTACGTTGTTTCGGACGTGTTCGTGTTAATTTTAAGATCAACTTTATGTGGCCGAGTATCATTGCTATTCAAAAAATGAATTGAAGCTTTATTCGATACTTTAATTTTTTTCCATCTTGAGGAATCCGAAAAAAAACAAAGAAAAGTTTTATTTATCACTGATTAACATTAATTATTATAAACATAATGAATTAAGCATTGATTTGTTGACTGAGTTAAAGGTCTCCTATTACACTCGCTGAGTTTCACTGTTCGGTATTCAACGTATCACTTGGTTGATTCTCGCTTGTTTCCTTCCACATCTCATGATAATTCCATCATCAGTTGTAATAATAACTGAATGAGACTCAGGATGTCTGTACACCTTTCTTTTCCAGGTAAATGAGCTCTTAAAAAGCTCTATGAGATTGGTGGAAGTCTAAAGTGAGAGTACGAAATGCGACGACGGATGAGCGATATTCGAGGACAACCCACAGTGAGTTTGTCAGTGGAAAATTGAATGTGCCTTAGACAAAGGCCATCGTGCCTTAGACATAGCAAGAAATCGCATGGGACAATGTGTGCTCGGGTGGTGTATAACCAATCAACTCTCTACAAGCCCGGTTAGGCAGCGGAGGTTCGGTCACAGCCGAGTGCCAATTTTTGCCCATGCGATGGATTTTATTCATTACATATATTCATTCCAGGGACTCAAGCTTAAAAAAACATCCTTGTTTCCACCAAGAACATGCTCTCTGCGGGACAATCTTTTGTCACACTGTTACGCGTACAAGACTTACAAGGACTTATCTTTCAGACCTACACCCAAATAAGATTCTCTGCCCAAAATCAGCACTTGAGATACACATAATTAAGGGGAAAAATTATTGGTCCACCATTTAAATAGAAGTGTCACAAAATAAAATAGTAACATCCACCAAATAAAATAGTAACGTCCACCAAATAAAATGGTACCATCCACTAAATAAAATGCTTACTTCCACCAAATAAAATAGTAACGTCCACCAAATAAAATACTAACGTCCATCAAATTTTGTGGGCACGTCCACCAATTTCTTTTTCTTGTGAACTTCACCACGGCATTTTTTTCTCACCTGACACCAACCGGTATGGTTTTTTTCACCATATTAAAAATCCACCAATTTTTTTCGTGAAATTCACCACGGCATTTTTTTCTCACCTGACACCAAAGGTTACTTTTTTCTGATCTCTCAGTGAGTTGTTTTTGATGGTTTTCTCATGAGTAAAGTTTTTTATGAGTGTTTTTTTTTGTTAATGAATGTTTTCTTTAGGTCATTATGTTGAAAAATTTAAACCAAAGCGTTTAGAGCCCACGAGCGCTGCCACTCAAACTGCACTACTCATAAAAAACAAAAACAACAAAAAACACTCATAAAAAACTTTACTCCCGCGAAAATTACCTCCACTACAAAAAAAAAAACAACTCATTGAGAGAGCAGAAAAAGTAACCTTTGGTGTCAGGTGAGAAAAAAGCCGTGGTGAATTTCACGAAAAAAAAAGGTGGACTTTAAATTTGGTGGAAAAAACCATACAGGTTGGTGTCAGGTGAGAAAAAAATGCCGTGGTGAAGTTCACAAGAAAAAAAATTGGTGGACGTGCCCACAAAATTTGGTGGACGTTAGTATTTTATCTGGTGGACGTTAGTATTTTATTTGGTGGACGTTACTATTTTATTTGGTGGACGTTACTATTTTATTTGGTGGAAGTAAGCATTTTATTTGGTGGATGGTACCATTTTATTTGGTGGACGTTACTATTTTATTTGGTGACACTTCTATTTAAATGGTGGACAAATAATTCATGCCCTAAGTTTTTATTAGACGGAACCTCATCAAATAGCTCTTTATGGATGACTCACATTTTTTGAAAAGATCGAGAAAAAAATTACCATCAGTAATTAATAAAATTAGACAGGAGTCAAGGGGTTTGATTAAGGCATCCGTCGATAATTTGAGCGATGAGAAGGCCAGAGAGGCTTGTGGTCATCTTCTCAAACTTCTCCATGGAGAATCAGCTTCTTTTGGTACTTCAAATTCGAAAAAAGTTAAATGCATACTTTTCAAAAAAAATTATTGTTGAAAAATGTTGAAAGTGAAGATTAATAAAAAAAACTTTTGAGTTTCTCAAGCGCATCAAGATAGAGAGAAATTCTTGAGAAAAAAGTGAACTGCGAGGGTTTTTTTTAATGGATTAGTACTACCTATAAACTCTATGCGCTACCGTAAGACCTATTGATACCAATTTTCTATTCGTATGGTATTCTTTACTTCTCATCGCACGCTTTCTAATCTCTTTCCAAAGTGTGCCGTTTTTTTGTTGACTAACACGCTTCTTCTGCGGGAAGTAAGAAACATCATGTCATGATCATTATCAATTTTGAGTTTTATAAGAAATACCCAATCGATATCAAACACCCATGAGAATTTGTAAGGGCCTAAAATTCTAAGGCAAGTCAGAGGTAGGATAACTAGCAGAAAGGTTGAAAAAAAAAGGTCAGTTGCGGAAAACTTGTTTTAACGATAAAAGGAAGCGATTAAAACTTACTTCCTGAAGAGCTATCGAGTCAGTTAGTTCGAAAAAAATCATTTGAAGCAACTAAAAAGCCGCTCTATTAGTAGAGAAGCATTCAGCGCATGACAACTCATTAACATTCAGAATTCGTGAAATGTACCGTTCTATTTAAAAATGTATTATTTCAGGAAGCTTCCGGTAGCAGTTCGAGACGCTCCGGTGACGAAGAATTACCCAAGTTTGAGATTCAGCTCCAAACCTTCTCACTCAATCGTCCGAACACCGAACAATTCGCACAGAAGATCTTTCGTGTCTCGCTGCAAAGCCTCCAACTTCCCGAAATAGACATCGAACAAAGGTCCCGTCAAGATGATTTCCTCGAACTACGCCTCTTCCCGTAAAAGAGAAGCAAACAAACAGTATCTGTCGACACTGGATCAGGCCGTCCAGGAGATCACCGGCATCAAAGATGCGACTCTTCAATCATTCTCAGGAACGATGTCCGCTACGGGCAGAGATCTAAAGTTCAACTCTGAGAGCTTGAAGCTCTTCAAACTGGTGATCTTTCCACCTGAGTCGATGCCAACGGATACAATGGATCTCGTGAAGGTTGTGACCCTGGAGCTCCTAGGAGTGACTACGAACAGCCCGCTAACCATCGCCAAGCACGCCTTGGGTCTTCTTCTGACTCAGATGGGATGCCTGATCCCCGACGTGGATCCAGCGCCGTTCAGGGCGGCGGTCGGACTTCAATACATGGAGTTTCTGCCCTACTTCACCGAAGATAGAGCTCCCCCGTTCGTCGTACAAAGCTTGAAGCTCATGGCACCGAGGAACCCGCTCGTAGACAAGATTGACACCTATGCCATGATCTTGAAGTATTTCGAGACCACGGATGAGGATGACGTGCTTGCAAATGCGGTCCTCTTGGCTTATGGAATGCTGAGGAACTTAGCAAGGCGGACGAAGAAAACGACAGCGTCGTTTAAGACGTGCGCTGACACGTACGGCTTCCCGCATGTCCCGTCTCAACGCTTCCTCGAGCTGTTTATCAACGAGGCCGCTTCCGTTGCCCCATCAGTCGCAGTGCTCACCGCATCAGTGGAGATGACAACTCTCAATGACGACACCTACAACAAGTTTGGAGCCGAAGTAGGAGTCCACCTAGTCGTGAGACTCGGGTGGGCGAAGATGTCCGCAGTCGCCTCCGCCGTCAAAGTGGCCAAATACCTGAGAACGACAATCCCCACGCTGGCCGACATGTCCTTGACAAGAACAATATTTATGTCATGGGCCCATGTCATTAGCGTGCTCACGCTGTGGAAGCAGCCCCCTCCAACTCTGAAAGAGCCTCTTCCATCCCTGGTCCCATATGCCAGGATTGTCTCAGACAGGTTCTTTGGGCAAACATCCCTGAGGGACAACCTCTTTTTCTGCACTTTTATGCATTTCATCACGACGACAAACAAAGCGGAGAGGACGGCATATACGTCTCAAGATGGATACTCTCTCGCCCCTCGGATTGTTGCGATGATAGATGTTGCGGTGGCAAGATTCCAGGAGGAGTTCTTCGGGCTGGTGCCAGGCACGGATGAGGCGGAGACAAAATATGACGAGCGAACGAACTATGTATATTAGTGAGGCGTTCAAGGACCAAGAGACCAAGGCCCGGACCGTGATCTATTTCGT